>BPLQ01013081.1:0-43063 GCA_021605075.1 Caerostris darwini | reverse complement strand
TAATAATTTATTTTCGATTACATTCAGGTTTAATGATTGCATTGTAGCCTTTCTTTTTATATTAAATAGTAAAAAGTGAAAACTCATAGAATAAAATAAAATATATTAATTTTAGTACTTAAATTTTTTCAGTTTTACTACAAAGGAAATGAAAGATATGCCAACTGTACATTAAATATTTCTTTGTAATGTAATTCACCAATAAGTGTATTGACTTGGAATGTTTCTGCATTGATATCCATTTTTGTATCCTTAAAACCGCGTATTCCTAGTCAATAATCCAAATCCCAAATTCTTGATGGTCTTTCTGAATACTTTATGTGAATTCTGAAATTCTTGAACCCGACCAAACTCTCCATTCACTACAGGAATCGTCTTTTGATTTGTAGCTGGAGAGCAAGTTCTTCATTCATGGGTTTTCTTCTGAGCAGACTGATGATGAGTAATTCAATATTTTATATTATTTTGCCCATAAACTTATACAATAAAATGTTATTATACAATTAAATTCCTTGGCCAATATTTACTATAGATTCTAAGGTTAATGAAGTCAGGAATACTTTTTTTTTTATTTCCATTGGCAGATTCTAAACAGTTACAGCAAAAAAAGAGCAACAACAACAAAAAAAACGTACAACAACAACAAAATAATTCAACAAAACATGCTGAGACCGAGTTCATTAATCTAACAATGATGCCAAGTTGCAGATCTTTTAGCCACTAAAAAGTGTTGCCAGGTGCACCACAGGGAGGTAGATCTTCTGCGCACCCAAGTCAGGAATACTAGAAAGTACTAAAAGCGTCACAAGAAGTAGGGAAAACAATAATCAGTGAGAAGAAGTTATAATTATAATAATTATTTAAATAACTTAACGGATGGAGTACTAGATGGATAAATTGTGATGAAATGGTTGAATGGGGTGCAAAACACTTTGTACCTTGCGACAAAAGACTTCTACGCAGAGACAACAAATGGCATATATTCTGGTATAAAGATTATTATCCATCACATTCAATATCCATCCATAGCATACTGTTTTTATCCACGGGTGTTGTTTGCACCAAGCATGCCGCCCCACTCTACATCTGCTACTCAAAAATGCCATGTAGTCACACAAATTTTGATGTCCATATGCAAACACACGATTGTCTAACATATATATAATTGTGAATCTTTGTCGATAAATGGGTTGACCGGC
Organism: Caerostris darwini; assembly: GCA_021605075.1. Classification (NCBI taxonomy): domain Eukaryota; kingdom Metazoa; phylum Arthropoda; class Arachnida; order Araneae; family Araneidae; genus Caerostris; species Caerostris darwini. Next base: position 41,864 of record BPLQ01013081.1, on the reverse strand, counting down.
ATGTTGATTATCTTTAATTAGTTTCTAGTATTCTAGTGCATATGTATATCTAGTGCGTATGTATATCTAGAGCGTATATATATATATATCATGTTTAGTGTACCGAGACATGCGCTTTGTAAGACGCCCACAATTTGAATGAGGAAACTAAAAATTGCTTCGCTCACAGGTTGATGTGCAACGTCACCTATTGATTTCTGGTGTTTTTGTTTTATGACTTTCTATGCGATTATGGGTCCTTTTAGTATAATCAATTTCCAATTTGTACAAATAATTAGGAGGCATTCTGTGTACCAAAAATACCAGGCAGATGGGTATTATAGCCTTCCTAGAGGACCAACAAGCCTGGCTGCCTCCATTTGAAAATGTTATGTGAGAAAACCAGGGAAACGCCAGGACGTCCATTTATCGATATGAGGCGCTCACACACGCTATTACAATAATTATTGAGTCGACTGTTTTTTGTAACTTACGCTGTAATCGAGGAATCGATTTTTCGTCCGTTCGAAAGTTTATTTGTCGGAATTATCTCAAGGACACGAGTATGGTCAAAACTGCACATCAGTCTATTTTAAGTAATTCTAAGACGAAAACAGATAATGCTAAAGAAGAATAGGCAAATAAATAAACAGTTTAGTGTCTGTAGAAAATTTAGAATCTGTTTTATATCCAGGAGAACATTAAATGATGGATGGCTAATCTCCAAAATAAATAAATGAATTTTCCTAACTTTCCAGACTAAGTCTATATATAATAATATTTAGCATATAAATGGTTAAAACATTTTGAAATAAACGTGACTTTGTGAAACTTGAAATTTTGAATCCAAATAAGGTCAGGGGATCTATGATGGTTAGGTCGGTTGCCGTTAACTGATAAGACATCCAATATATTTATTAATTCTGAAATAAGCAATAAGGAAATTATAACGAAAATATTTTCTTTCATTTTCTTATCTACATTAGAAATTATTATTCTTCGAATAAAAAACATGGAATTCGTACTGTATAACTGTATCGCAAGGATTTCATTTTATGATTTATTTCCATAGACTTCTATTCCTAAAATTTTTCGATAGATATATTTATCATGATGAAAAACAACATAACGTTAAAATATATGGGTGGATTTTTCTTTTAAAAAATTATTCACATGTATAATTAAATGCTTGAAATACAATTAAAAAATGTTAGGAAATAAAGGAGAAAAAAGGAAGAATTTTCTTTATAATAATTAGGGTGTTAGTTAAATAGGATTAGTCTTTACTTTCAGAAATGTATGAAATAACAGAAAAAAAAATTAAAAGTTTTTTTTTTTAGATACCTTATCTATACTTCTTTTTTTTTTTGTGTGTTTTTTCTTGTTTGTATATCTTCTGTTCCATTCATGCATGTAAGGAACAGCCCATCGATAAGCTATGAATTGATGCCATTACCTTCTGGGGAAAAAATGTAGGAGAGCTGCTCTGAATTTGCTTGTAGTACTATAGGAGGAGAAAAAACCCAAAAAATTCCCAATAGGTGGTCTGAGAGTCATGCCAGACATCTTATATATGTTGCTAAATCCCCACTTTTGAAAGAAATGAGTGCAACGGACATCACCTGTGGCTGGCTGCAAACGTTACCATACTTGTAGGTATTAACAATTTTTTCATTCATATACATATATCTTGTATTCACTATAAATCAATGATCACATATATTAGTGAACTATTTAAGTAATAAAAGATTCCAATAATTTTTTATCCTAATTTATTCTTTTTTATTGTTTAGGAAAAAATAAAACTATTTGAAACTCGAAATGTGCAATATTTCTATTGTGACTAAGGATATCCTTATGACCAAGCTATGGCCAGTACGAGAGTTACAAGGTGCGATGGTAGTGAAGATGATCCATTTTTTTATGGTTAGTATACAACTTACATTATGGTAAGAATAATAGTTCATAGCTTATTATTACTTAATGAAAAGTGTCTGAAGCTTAATTTAAATTTCAAATCCAATGTATATTGATCACTTAAATTAATAGCCCAAAATTGTTTTTTTTTTTTTTTTTTTTTTTTTAAGTTGAGAGAAAAAAACGGTACTTACGTATTAACGATACCTTTGGCGACAGACTTGGCGGTTTTTAAGTGGCGCCAATCTAACAGCTGCAGATTAGCTGAGTTTTGACGTCATTTTGTAGTGCTACGAAAATGCGTATTTGGGATTTGCTACAAACAGAACAAGATGCAGTTTTATTTTTTCAGGAGCGAAATATTTTACCAAAACAACGAAAATGTCCCAATTCCCATGACATGAAACTTTATTTTGGTAAACGTAAGTTTTGAAATGCGATTTCAGTCAGTGTGCTTATCGTGTAGGACTTAGAAAAGACAACTGATTTGAGGGAAGCAGAATTCCATTTTGTACAGCTGTGAGATTCATATACTGCTGGTGCGAGGAGTTGACGTCGATTAAATTTCATGAAAAGCAACTTGATTTATCGGATAAAACTGTCATAGATTGGAACAATTGCATGCGTGAATTATGTGTCTTGGATATGGAGAATAAACCAAAAAAGGAGGTAGGTGGACCAGATTGCATTGTGAAATTGATGAAAGTTTGTTTGCTTGTTTAAAGTGTTTTGAATTTTGAAAGCATTTTGATTTTAAATGAAGTGTTTTATATATTTTATTATTTGGAACAAAATTTTTTTGAAAGCGTTTTGATTTTAAATGAAGTGTTTTATATATTTTATTATTTGGAACAAAAATTTTAAGTGTAGATTGGTTCACTTAAAACCGCCAAAATCTATAGCTGCGGTTGGCGCGTGTGCTCTTTATTGGCGCAACTGTCGCCAAGGTATCGTTAATACGTAAGTACCGAAAAACAATCATTTGCTTGCATGATATTAAAGAAAAAGAAAATTTCAGATCAGCTTTGCTTCCATTTATAATAAGTGTATATATAAGTAAAAAAAATTGTTAGAATTTGAGAAATTTAGCTTTAATATCGCCATCTAGAGGCCAATCTTGTAATATGAAAAATTAAAAAGCAAACATTCTAATCGAATGTTGAGAAATAGAATGTTCAGATCTTTAAGAACTATTTCATGAAATATTAAAAAAATTAAATAACTTATTTTATAGTTTTTATTTTAAAATTAATTGTATATTTAATTTATTTATAAAATTGTAAAATTACACATACATGCATGCTACATTTATATATAATTTAAATGTTACAAGAAACTTTAACTTATACCAGTGCAAGTATATAAATATTTATAAATATAAAGATATTTAAAACAATTAAAAATTAAAATTATAAATTTACAAAATAACACAAGTTATTTAAAATTATGAATCAAATTAAATTCACGATATATAATAATTAAAATTATAATATGGATGGTGCCGCCATCTATCATTCATAAATGCATTATAAACAATATTTCACATAATATATATATATATATATATTGCAATCGTCCACCGTCAATAAACATTCACTTCAATCATATATATATATTTACAATTAAAATTATTTAATTTATTAATATTTCGTGGACATTAATATTGCGTGTTTTATAAATATTAGAAACATATTACCAATAGAAAATATAATTAAATTTTTAAAAGGGGAAAGGTAGCTGAAGAAAGTGGGTAGTGCTTTTAGGGAGAACTACCAGCATTTGCGTATAGTATGGGAGGAAACCTGGAAAACATCCACCAGGTAATCTGACTCACGATGCAAGATGCTGAACATCACAAACGCCATCGAGTCTCCTTTTTTTTTAAACGATGTCTGCAACAATTCTGTTAGCGGATTGAATCTCAGCCTTAATGTTCACCAGCGGAGCACATTACCCTTCAGCCATGAGTATGGCCTCCATTTTCCTAAAATGTAATCTGATTAGTGTTGTAGGAGGAATATGCTCACATTCGGATCCAATGAATGCGTTGCAAGAGCTGTTTTTTAAAGAAAGGAGATTCTATATGCTTGTGCCAGCTTATTCATGCGCCTCGCATAGCTTGTAAAGTGCATAATAGGAATTTTCAGCGTTTGCTCACGTAAGGTTTCAATACGGGACAGTTGACCCCAAACAACTTCACAGAAGATACTGCCCTATCTTCATCACCCATCAGTAGATGTTAGTCGTGTACATAAATGGAACATGGGTTCCATTAGTATACAGAAAAACAGATACATTTTTTTGATGAAGGATGCTCAGTCTTCTCGTATGATAAATGCCATATTTGTCTTAGTCTTTATGTCATCACAATAGGATAAGAATAATAGACTATCACCTTTTTTCCACAGTCTTTTCTGTCACTTTTAGACAGTAAGTAAGTAAGTACCTTTTATCTTGAAATAAATCCGCAAATATTTTTCTGTGGCAAACTGCATGTTTGCTTCTGTCCAATTTTCTTTAACAAATAACTTCTTAGGAACAAATATTTGATCGTTTATATTTTATCAGTTGTATTTTAAACATGTCAGTAGAAAATTTAAAAAATATATATATACTGCCATTTTGGGTTTGAACAATTCGATTACATTACAGATTAATTTCTAAATTTTATTTTTAATGTTAATTTTATCAAAATCCTTTTTGATTTTTTTTACATTATAAAATCCTTAAAATAGTCAAATAACACTTATAAAATAATAAAATACAGTTCGAGCTTCGTAAAATTTTCGCTTTGTAAAACCCACCACTATTTCCATAAAAGATTGTAATTAAAAGAGGGTCTAATGTATATATACACTGAAGTGACAAAAGTCATGGGATACCTCTTAATATCGTGTCGGCCCTCCTTTCGCCCGGCGAAGTGCAGCAACGACGTCCGGCATGGACTCAACAAGTCGTTGAAAGTCTTCTGCAGGAATATTGAGCCATGCTGTGTCGATAGACGTCCATAATTGTGAAAGCGTTGATGGTGCAGGATTTTGGGCACGAACAGACTTATAGATGATGTCCCATAAATGCTCGATGGGATTCATGTCGGGCGATCTAGGTGGCCAGATCATTTGTTGGAATTGTCGAGAATGTTCTTCAAACCAATCGCGAACGGTTGTGGCCCGGTGACATGGCGCATTGGCATCCATAAAAATCCCATCGTTGTTTGGGTACATGAAGTCCATGAATGGCTGCAAGTGATCTCCAAGTAGCTGAACATAAGCATTTCCAGTCAATGTTCGGTCCAGTCGCACCAGAGGACCAAGTCCAGGCCATGAAAAAACAGCCCACACCATTACGAAGCCACCACCAGCTTGAACAGTGCCTTGCTGACAGTTTGGGTCCATGGCTTCGTGGGGTCTGCGCCACACTCGAACCCTACCATCAGCTCTTACCAACTGAAATCGTGACTCATCGGACCAGGCCACGGTTTTCCATTCATCTAGGGACCAACCGATATGCTCACGTGCCCACGAGAGTCGCTGCAAGCGATGTCGTTCTGTCAATAAAGGCACTCGAGTCGGTCTTCTGCTGGAATAGCCCAAGAAAGTCAAACCTCTTACAAGATACACCTCGACAAGTCCCTTGTACGTCCCACATTGATTTCTGCGGTTATTTGACGCAGTGTTGCTTGTCTGTTAGAATTTACGACTCTTTGCAGACGTCGCCGGTCTCGGGCGTTAAGTGCAGGTGGTCGACCACTGCGCTGTCCATGGTGGGATGTTATGCCTGAAATTTCATACTCTCGGCACACTCTTGACACAGTGGATCTGAGAATGTTGAATTCCCTAACGTTTTCCGAAATGGCATGACCCATGCGTCTAGCTCCAACTAACATTCCGCGTTCAAAGTCTGTTAATTCCCGTCGTGCGGTCATCATCACGTCAAAACCTCTTCACATGAATAACTTGAACAGAAATGAAAGCTCTGCGAAAGCACTGCGCATTTATACCTGTTCTACGCGATGCTACTGCCATCTGAAAATTTGCATATTACTATCCCATGACTTTTGTCACTTCAGTGTATATTACTTCATACTTACAATGATGGAATAATTGTTTTTGCATTGATTATTAGTTAAGAAGCTATTGTTATTTTTCGTTGTACACATGCAACAATTTCAAAAACATATGATGGTGCTCAAAAACATGCATTTAATATTAACACTTGTCAGAAAAATTGTAACTATGAAATTTTTGTTCCTTGGAATTAAATAAGATTTATTAAAGACACAAAGAAACAGTACTTCAAAAGTTATTCACAAAAGAAAAACATTTTAAATGATGAAACTACTCAAAATGGAAGCATACCAAAGCCCATAGTAACTAAATTCAATATGTGATTAGCTTCAATATAAAATTACTACTTGTTCATCTCTAAAAGCGACACAGCAGCCTGATGGCCAATTGGCTTTCGCTCTAACCTTTGGTACCACTGGCTTCAGGTTCAAATCCTGGCGATGGCATGGATGTTTGTTAATAGTTCGAAATCCATGTTAACATGTAGGTCCCTAAAGTGTGCATACGCAGTAATCTGTAAGTAGCCTAAAGTGTGCACAAAATGGCCGTAGAGAGACACATCAAACCAAAGTAACAGCGATAAATGAACGAGATGATTATTCATGCTCAAAATAACTTTGTTCATTAATTCGTATAATATCCAAACCCATCTCTGTGCTAAGACATTAATTGAAGGGTTTCTATAGGTGCACTGGACTGAGTGCAGCAATATGTCTATATATGTTATATATGTCTGGAGTACGCCAAAATGTTCACTCTGGTTCATGTGAGGAAGTTCATATTCAAGTCCTCATGAAGGTGATTCTCCCTCAACAGAACATTGTATGGTCTAGCATTATTAGGTTGCAGTAAAAAAGTGTCACCAATTAAATGAATTGAAAATTTTGTTTCTGTATAATTGAGTAGTAACGCTATATCTCGAGACGGTGTTCATATCAGAGCCACTAACTAAAAGAATATTAATCAACACACCGAACTCATTAAATGTCTTTCAAGTATATGAATGGGATAACAGTAGGCTCCCTTCCGATGAACTATCTTAAAGTAGCCTAAAGTGTGCACTTTGTAAAGTAGCCTGCAAAACAACAAAACCAAGACTCCTCAACAACTTGCAAGCAAAATCAAGACTCCTCAGTAAAAAACAAGTAATGTAAAAAAAAATTTTAAGTCAATTCCTACTTTTTTTTTTTCACTATATTGCAGAAGGTCCTTTATAAATAATTTTCTTTCATTTTTTTTTAAGTTAGAAAAAAATTCTCCCTCTCTCTCCCACATACACACTTTCCATCTCTCTCACTAATTTATTCACATGTTTCATTTTCCATTTTGTTTCCTCCTTGACTCAGACCAGAACACGGAGTGAAAAAAGAGTCTGAAAAAGAAATTTTTTTTTCCAGCGATCTACACGCTTCGCCACGCTTAATATCTTATATAAGAGAAATTTTTTTCTCCCATATAAAATTAAAATTAATTAATTAAATTTAAGGAATAAATTAATATTTTTGTAAAGTAGCCTGCAAAACAACAAAACCAAGACTCCTCAACGACTTGCAAGCAAAATCAAGACTCCTCAGTAAAAAAAAAGTAATGTAAAAAAAAATTTTAAGTCAAATCCTACTTTTTTTTTTTCACTATATTGCAGAAAGTCCTTTATAAATAATTTTCTTTCATTTTTTTTAAGTTAGAAAAAAATTCTCCCTCTCTCTCCCACATACACACTTTCCATCTCTCTCACTAATTTATTCACATGTTTCATTTTCCATTTTGTTTCCTCCTTGACTCAGACCAGAACACGGAGTGAAAAAAGAATCTGAAAAAGAAATTTTTTTTTTCCAGCGATCTACACGCTTCGCCACGGACGGTATTTATTCCTAAATTTATATCCTGCTTAATATCTTATATAAGAGAAATTTTTTTCTCCCATATAAAATTAAAATTAATTAATTAAATTTAAGGAATGAATTAATATTTTTGTAAAGTAGCCTGCAAAACAACAAAACCAAGACTCCTCAACAACTTGCAAGGAAAACCAAGACTCCTCAGTAAAAAACAAGTAATGTAAAAAAAAATTTTAAGTCAATTCCTACTTTTTTTTTTCCACTATATTGCAGAAGGTCCTTTATAAATAATTTTCTTTCATTTTTTTTAAGTTAGAAAAAAATTCTCCCTCTCTCTCCCACATACACACTTTCCATCTCTCTCACTAATTTATTCACATGTTTCATTTTCCATTTTGTTTCCTCCTTGACTCAGACCAGAACACGGAGTGAAAAAGAATCTGAAAAAGAAATTTTTTTTTCCAGCGATCTACACGCTTCGCCACGGACGGTATTTATTCCTAAATTTATATCCTGCTTAATATCTTATATAAGAGAAATTTTTTTCTCCCATATAAAATTAAAATTAATTAATTAAATTTAAGGAATGAATTAATATTTTAAAAAAACTGTATTAACATCCAGTGTCACCCATTACAGGTTCAAAAAAAGATGTATTTGAACTCGAGTGGAGGAACAAAAAGTATTTTATGAACGATTTAAAAATTTGAACATATATGTAGAGAGAGTGTGAGCTAATAGAAGGAATTGAATAAAGACTTTTATCGACTTGACATGTCTGCCTACTCAATAAAATTTAAGTGAAGTAGTAGGAGAGGTACAATTGATTTGGACACTAACCGTCCGGTATATATCAAAAGTGTAATCCTTTGTTGATTATTGTAGTACAGCCTGAGTAAAAACTTTAAGGCCAGTAAAAATTTTGAGAAAATGTAAAATGAAATAAAAGGGATTCAAATAATATTAATTATTAAAGTTCATTGATAAGAAATAAAAGCTATAAATATAATTTGTAAATACATAATTATGAGAAACATGTGGTTATTTACAAAGTTAGTATTTCTGCCTGAGTAAAAACTTTAAGGCCACCAGTCATTTTTTAAAAATAAATATAATATAATCGTGTAATTACCATTGCAACTACTAGCTTGTGACAACGCTGCAATTTTCATATTTGTCATACGTTTCTTCAAAGTATTGGTGATCTTTGTGAAGATGGCGAAGGGTAAGAAGTTAACTGATCGTGAAAGAGGACAGATCGAAGCTTTGTCTTCAACAGGAAGGAGTAGTCGCGCTATTGCGATAAAGATAGGAAGATCAAAAACTGTAGTCAACAATTTTTTAAAATTGAGAGACAATAATGGTGAAAAGAATACTGGGGGAAGTCCTAAAGCTTTGTCCTCGCATGATGAAAGAAGAGTTTGCCAACTTGCATCTACTGGAAAATACTTAACCAAGAAACTGATTCCGACGACAGGTTTAAAAGTTCGTCAAAAAACGATTTATAACACAATTAGAAGAACTGGAAGGTACACTTATACAGCAAAATTGACTAAGCCTCAGTTACTGCAGAGACACAAACTAGAGCGTTTGAACTTTGGCCAGAAAGTCATGACCTGGGACAACCAATGGATAGAAATTATTTTTTCTGAAAAATAACATGTAATTTGGATGGACCAGATGGCTGGAATTTCTACTGGCATGATATAAGAAATGAAAAAGAAATATTTTCCAAGTGCCAATTAGATGGGGCTGTTTTTCTTACAATGGTGTGGGCTCAATTGCATTCGTTTCAGATAGAATGAATTCACAAGGATACCAAAATGTCCTAACAAATCATCTTTTGCCAAATGCTGAATGTCTTGCTGGAGAAAATTGGAAATATCAGCAAGACAATGCACCGATCCATTCGAGTAACAGCACAAAAAATTGATTCCAAACCAACAATGTTAAAACTGTGAAATGGCCAGTTAGATCACCTGACCTCAACCCAATCGAGAACCTTTGGGCTTACTTATCAAGAAGAGTTTATGCAAATGGGAGGCATTTTACATCAACAACAGAGCTGAAATCTACTATCAAAGATGAATGATATAAAACCGACCCCACCCTTTGTCAAAAACTCGTTTCATCCATGAAAACAAGAATATTTGAAGTAATTCGAAGTAATGGCTCCTACACAACCTTCTAAGAATTTGTAATTTTTTTCTTATATGTTATTTTCTATGTTGGCCTTAAAGTTTTTACTCAGGCTCAAATATTCATCTATGTGTTCTGTAATATTTTCTAATAATAAAATATTTGCAAATTAATTTTTCTACTTTTTTTACTTTTATTTAAGCTCAATAATTATCAATCAAATGGTATTTTAATTCCTCAGTTTAAATGTTTCCATTTTCTCAAAAATGTCTACTGGCCTTAAAGTTTTTACTCAGACTGTAAGTGAAAATAACCGTTATCTACAACATTTGTACAGCCGCCCTACCCAACAAACACACAACAAAGGAAATTCTTAATAACTTTTATAAATACCATTAGATTCTCACCAAAATGACATCGTTTAAATGGCTCAAAGTGTGCAAAAATTTATGATACCAATGGTTAATTAACTGCGAACTTAAATTTTTTCCATTACGGAACCCGTGATTTTTACCGTAATAGATTCAACGTGAAAAAATTAGTATATAAAAATTTTGCAGAGATCTGATTTAAAATTTTGGAGTCTGTGCATTTAAGTGCATTTTTTAAAAAAATATTTATATTTAAAAAGAGAATAATTGAGTTTCATATTATTAGGAAACAATAAAATGATCATTTTAGTTCATGAAAAATAAATAAAATATAAAAATACAAATATAAACAGTTTTTAATATACATATTTTACGCTTTAAATAATTTTTAAATAAAAAATTAACGAATTATGTATTTTGGTAACTATCGGAACTATCTAAACTATCGGAATAATCCTTTTTTTTTTTAAATCAAAATTGTGTCTGTCTCTGATTCAATATAAAATTGGTTGAACTTATATTAAAAATAATAAAATGCTTTGTTCTTTAAATTTTTTTAAATATTAAATTAATGTTTAAAATTGTTCAGTTATTTTTCATGACTATAAGTAGTTCAATTTATTTTTTATAATATACATAAAATTAATTATTTATATATGATTCGCAATATTTGCTTATATATTTCCAATAATTAGAGTATTTACTGTATCATAATATATCAGAAGTGTCAATGATAGCATTCAAAGTATATTGTGTCTTAAAATAAAACGAAATTTTAATTTTTATAATAAAACGCATATTTTAATTTTTTTTTATTTTAAATATATTGAATTGTATCTATCTAATATTAAATTACATTTTTTTTTACAATTACATTTATAATACGTTATATTGCAATGTCAGTTGACATGAAATTGAGAAAACATTTAAGATTTTTAAATTTCAAAATTAAAATTATTTTATTATTTTATTTGTATTTTTTATCTCATACCACAAAGCAATAAAAAATTTTAAAAATATATACATAATTATTTTTTACTGAAATGTTACTAGATAAATATTAATTAAAATAAGTAAAATCATTAAATCAGAAATACGGGAAATTTGATTGAACATTAAATAAATAAATACTTATAAACTAAAATAAAAATGAGAATGCATTAAAGTATTAAATGAAAAATAAAAAAAAATAAAGTATAAACTTCATAGGAAAAAATTATATATTTTACAATAACAAACAATAAATCTCAGTAAGAATGTTTGAAATGAATAAAAAATAAATAAAACTATATCGTTATTGCCATCGTTAAAAGTCTCTTTATAAAATACTTTTATAAAATATTTTCATTTTATTTTATAGAGGTATTTTATAAAAAAAAAATATTACTTTATTATTAAAATAATGAGTTAATAGAAAGTGAATTATTTTCAAATTCTAAACTTTTAAGAGTGCTGCCAATTAATAATCGTATGATTTGAATTATTACTACGTATTTATCAAATTCTTTCATTTTAAACCTATTTAACTGCATTTATTAATTTCAATTAACACAATTTTCATATTTAAATTATTTTTAATTAAAAATTGAAAGCTATATTAAAGAATTAAACAGGTTTATTTATTGATCGTGTATACAATTTCTTTCTTAAAACTTGAAAAAAATGTTTGGTGAAAATTCTCATTAGTATTTATTTAAAACAAGTATTTTTCATTTTTTCATTAAACCACTAAGTTGCAAACCACTAAGTTTTCATCAGTTAGCAATAAACAGCCTATTCAGAAGAAAAAAGATGCCTTTTTTGCATTCGATGCAGTGCAATACTTACTATATATATTTCAAAACATATTGCTTAACACAGCTGTCGAATCAAAGATTATTAGTTAATCTGGTGTAGTTAAAAAAGAAATGATGATCTTAACTGCTAGTTTCTCCGTGTACTTCATTGGCTTAGAACATTTAAAACGATCAAAAATAATTCTTCATTTTTACATTAAGAAATGAAAGTAACATTCAACCAAATTAAAACAAATTACTGTGTAGTGTGTAGGTTGGGCAAACATGCGGTTTGGTTGCGGTTGGGTTACGGTTGGATTGGTTGCGGTTGGGTAGCTGGATGCGGTTTGGTTGAGAAAATTCAGGCGCACGTCTGAGAACTCTCAGGCATATTGACACACGCATAAACACCAAACACATACAATATTTGATGCATTTAATTTAAAGACATACTGACGTTTTAAAGACATGCATTTAATTTAAAGTCATATAATTTAAAGACATATAATTATAGATTCCTGCAAGGACTGCACTTCTGAGAACGTGAACCAGAAACTGGGATACGCGTTGGAAGCGCGAAATATACTTCCTCTCCGAATGAGAATCTGCAGGCCATCTAATACGCAAAGTTGCGATAAATATATTTCCTTTTGGGATAAGAGACTATAAACTAAACGTTTTTCAGCGGGAACACAGGTTGCGTCGTACTTCCTCTCGTGTGAAAGTCTCAAGGCCGACAAATCATTTCTTCTGAACTCCAAAGGGAGCACTCTTGCCAGTGTGTATTAGGAAGCACGACTACATTTTTCGTTAATTATTGAAAAAAGTAGTTAGTATTCAGTTGATAAAAAATTATACCCGCTTTTGAAAAAAATATATATGTGCGGAAAGTGACTGGATTTATTATAATTAAATATTCTTAAAATCCAGGTATCTAAATAATTCCATATTCAAGCATGTATCGCAAATATGAATGGCTATAAATTGCATATGCTTAGTGTTTAATTAATGAAACCTTATATTTTGGCCATTTACGCCTATGTTAGTTTCATGACTGAAGCGACATTAATCACTGAACTGTTATGACATCAGTAGCAAACTCAGCAGCCTGATCACTCTAGACGACACAGTTGATGATTTCGTACTTCAAAAGCAATTTTGCGCGTAAGACCATTTCACCCCAAAGCCAGTAAATTGTACAAATTACAATGAGTATTGTGGCTGGAGCAGTAGCATATTGCATGGTGGACAATGGCTTCATTGGGCACTTTGGGCATATGGTAATTATCCATAGTCAATCCAATACAACTTGGATTTTCAGAGACTTCATTTTGCCGATGAGTCCTTTCACGATTCAACAATACTTGTAAGCACAACAATCTCTGTATCTTTGCCGACATCTTTGTGCAGCGATTTCTTTATGGTGTAGATGATAGTCTATTGATCCTAATGACCAGACAGCATCATGCAGTAAACACGTTTAAAGTCGTTAAATTGACTATAAAGTTTTAAAATGTCTTAACGAGTTTATGGAATGTGTAACCAAGGGAATTGCATGGTCCAAAAAAGGAAAAATAATATATCTGATTTTGAAAAAAATTTTTCTTAGTAATAGAATATTTAAAATATAATGAAATATCATCTTACATCTGTTTTAATCAATCTTTTACCAGATATTTGTGTCCATAATTTGGAAAAATAACTCTTAAAAATTGTGAATCACACTAATAGTAAAGAACTTTAGTTCCATTACGATTATTGTTTTTTACACTAACATATTCTATGTTAACTAGCTGTGCTATTTTTATTTCCGACCTTTCATGATAGAACAAATAAAAATAGATTAGACAATATTATATGACAAAAACAACACAATTTTTTCGCTATATCCTGCTATCCTAAAAAAAATCTAATTCCTTGTAAGTCACCTTATAGATTTTGTCAATGGCTATTTCTTTTATTTTAAGGAAATAAAAATCATCAATAAAATAGCCAAATAATATTATAGATATAATCGAAAATAAATATATAATTGTGCTATTGATAATTCTATGTTACCTTCGTTGGCTATACAATAGTCAGTCAGTCTTTACAGTTTATCGGAGTACCTTGTCCCCTGGCCACAAGGTACTCCTTAAACGGCTATACAATATAAATCTAGAATATATTTTTTATCATAATATTATTTATGATAGAAAAGATTGATTTCTGTATTTATATTTTCTTCAGAACCAATACAATTTTTACACATTTATAAGCAACCGGAAGTTATTTATCTTCTCTAACATTTAATCATTATTTTCCATTAAACTATTTTTTTAAATAAGTGCAAGTACGAAGAAATGTATGCTATTTATTTCAGCAATAGTTATCTTTTTATTATTAATAAGCTTCTATACATATTTTGACTATTACTGATAAGAGTAGAAATTATTTTTCCTACTGAATGATTCTTCATATACAAATTTTATCAATGATATTCAATATTATTATTATACAATTTCTATGCTTCTGAAGTATAAAAGAACTACATGCTTTTTAACCATTTCAAAGTCATGATTCACTATTCAAATTGGATTTAAATAAACTAAATAGTTATTTTGAATTTGTAAATGTGTTTATTTTTGTTATAGAAAACTGTACCTTCGGTTACAACGCGAGGTTATTTGATAAAATAAAAAAAGAATGGTCACAGTCTTTCATCCTAATGTTAATATTGTCCTTTACCTGCATGCAACTTTGCATGAAAAGGAAATTGCGATCCCAAAACCGGTATTCCTTTTTAAATATCGTTTTTTATCAATGTATTCGTTTTACAATCATTAAAATAAAATCCACAGGATATTATTATGATAGACGAAACGCAATGATGATAACAATTAAATAGATACGCCTTCTTCCTCCTATTACCCCTCCTTTTTAAACTCATTTTTCAAAAATTTAATATATTTCCTTTAGCTTACAGATTTAAAACTGTTTCTACATACAATCCAAAAGCAGTTTTAATTTTCAGTTGGCTATAAATTCAAAAATGAAGTTCTGCTTGCTTTTGTCATGCATTTTTATTTGTTTGTGCGATGCGTTTTGGAAGGAGGCTATGAATCTTGCACCAATCAATCCGCTTAATAGTAAGTAATGCAAATTGTATTAAAATGTCCCATGTTATTGGTATAAAACGCTGGATTAATTTTAATTTATTATGTATGAAAATAAATAATATTAAATGATGTAATTTTATTTTATTACCTTGAGAGTAAAAATATTTAAATTAAATGTTTATATTATATAATAATAGTATTATTCAAAAGCTTTTTAATAACTTTGAAAAAGATTTCTTCATTTTTAAACAGATTTTTAAAACTATTCTTGAACTATATATATTTGTAAGTCAACTGCCATTGTTCAAATATAATAGTTTAAAAATACTACTGTGCCCAAAAAGTAAGAACAATTATTTTTTTTCAAAAACTCTTTATTTATGCTTCCAAATTTACTTCAGAGCCTTCAAAGTAATCCCTTCCGGACACAATGCACTTATGCCAACTTTTTTACCAATCCTCAATGCAGGCTAAATAGTCATCGGCAGGGATGACCTTCAAAGCGAGCGCGATTCACATTGAATCTCTCAAAACGGTGTCCTCGGAGTAGTCTTTTGAGTTTAAAAAATAGGCAGAAATTACACGGTGGGAATACGGTGGTTATAGAACGATATAGATTTCATTTTTGGCGAAAAAGTCGCAAGAATCAATGCAGTGTGAGCTGTCTCATTCAATGTTTTCGGTACCAATCGAGATTTGACGCGTTTGAGGCCCAAAATGGAATTGATGGACCTGTTTGAAATTCCAACATCATCATCAAGGTCTCTAATTGTAAATCGACGGTTTGCAAGCACCAAATCTTTAATTTTTTGGACGTGAGCTTCGTCGGTTGAGATTGATGGTTGAACGCGTTATCTGCCTTCTTTGAACTGTTTATACCACTTCTAAACATTTATTTCCGATATAAGAATGCTCATCGAATGCCTTCTGCGACATTCTACACGCTTCCGCTCACGGATATTCATTTCGGAAACAAAATTTAATGTAAGTTCTTTGCTCAATTTATTCAGACATTTCGAAAATCGCCGGAATCAGTTTTAGCGTGTCTCAAACACTAATAAATATTTTGACGTCAAATTTCATACAGATGTCCAGAACAGTGCCAGCAACCTAAAAAAGAGAAAAAATTGAAATTCCATAAGCACCAGGAGTTTTAAATTTAAATTTGGTCTTACTTTTTGGACACAGTAGTACATTAAGATTTAAATACAAACAATTACAGCAAGACGCCATACATGAACGACAAGAATAATTATTTGAATTATCATATCTGTTGCCAACATATAAAGTTAAATATGGAAAGTAGTGAGGCCATTTGCAGTTCAAGAAATTAATCAATAAACAAGACTTCCTATATTTTGACCTTCCTGTGCTATTCCGACCTCGGAATCCACCAAGATTTGATTAAGTCGGTGTAGTTATGACGTTTGTTTTACCGAATTTCCTTACATCGTAGTGGCCATGATGCTTGGAGTTTGCAACTTCATATGTTCCTAGATATTTTGGACTCAATTTCAAAACAATTCCGAATTGCGTCCTTTTGATGGCGATAAGATCACCACCTGTACTTTCTTTTATCGTTAGTCTTCTAATTGAATCGTTTTAATATTTGCTTTGGTTTCTTTTCTATGTCTACCTAATTTTGAGTATGTACGTTTTTGCCATGTAAATTCCAAGAGTGGGAATGTGAGCTCTTTTAGTAATAAACGAATCATTCGTCCCTCTATTTCTTGATAACTGCAAATCACCTTGGTCATTTTGTCATCGTCTATGTTTTCAAAATTCACAAATCGGAATCCACGGGGTCGACTACTATGAACATCTTAGACCACTTATACATCTTCAATAAAACCGGACTTTCCATAAATTTCTCTCACCTCTCTTTTTGAGTATATGTACTTACGCCAAATATCCCCAAATGTATAGTATTAGGTTCTATATTATTCTATTTTCAATCTGTCTTCTCCGACTTGACATGGGATAATAATTGTATCTTGAAGAATAACTTTTTGGTATATCGCCTACCTCGTTTTTATCCGTACATAATTTTACTTTGGTCATTTTCATATGGTGATAAGAAAAAGGTACTTTGGCATGCTTTAAAATTTCAATACCCAGAATAATTTCAAATTCATTATATGAATAGAAACAACATGGAATTTCAATGAAAGTTTATCACCATTAATAGCAAACGTTTTTTAAAGTAACTAATAGCTTTTAGGTTACTTTACCCAATTTCTGATGGTTTAATATTCGAGGGCATGATTTTCGTATAAGCATCTTTGCGAATCAACAATACTTCCAGTATCAATAAATGCAGAAAAGACAGTTTCATCAATTTTTACTTTGGTAGTAACTAAAACCGAAATTTAAGTTGTTAAGTGTAAGATTTTAAATAAGGTTGTTTCTTGTATTATCTGAGAGAATATCAGGTGAATGGTAGGTTTCTACCATGTGTTGCTTTTGCAGAATGATATTGTTTCAATTTATTATTACATTTCTCCAATTGGTTTTATTTACTTCACTCCTAGAACTGAAAGTATAAATCTTGTGATTTTGTTTAAATCCGGTACGTCTGTTTAATCCGGTACATCTGTCTTTTGTTTAAATCCATCTACTCCAATACTCGAATAGAATAGAGTTCTTTTCTCAGCACTCATTTTTACTCTCTCATAGTCATCTAACTTAGTGGCAAGTTGGTCCAAATTTTTTGTCTGTGACCAGCTATAAATGTAGAGTTAGGCGCTTGCAAAAAGAAGCATCTCGGGCGAAACCCCCAATTTTGTAGACTTCTCTATTAGTCTAGCAAATTTTTAACGACAGAGGGAGGCGATCTAGGGGTGTATTTCAAAGCGAAATAAAGAAGCGTTGGTTTTCTCTCAACAACACCTGTTTAATTAATATATTTACATTAATATTTACAGAAAGTATTGATATATTCACAACCATTTTCTACCGCTGCTTGACGCAGCATCTCCCATGTCCGTTCGCCTTTTCCTCTCTCGCCTAAGTAACGGGGTTTTTCCCTTCTTCCAGGGCCAGAGTTCAAGGTCCAATACCACCACTACATGGCAAAAGGTTGGTGTGAAAAGCACATAGTCCGTGAGGTGTTTCCATCTGGTGTTTAGCATAGAAAAAAAATTCTACATAATTGAAGTAGTTGCTTATATCTGATGAAATGTGATCGCAATTATTAAATCTGACTGTTGATTAAATGTTTCTTCTTTTAATCCTATAGCCATTCTGTAAAATAATTTTCAATTTTGTATTAAAAATCAGTCCAAGTAATCTGTGGGCATTTTTTATAGTTCACAAAAAGTTGTCTAAATTTTTGAGGTGTAATTTAAAACCGCTTCAGAAGTAAACTTTTAATATAGTTCTTTTGCAATTTATGTTGCTATAATATAATTTATGCTGTTTGGAATAGGCCAACTAGGTAAGAAACCCAAATCATTTTTGCAATACCCTCTTTTTGAATCTGACTTTAAAAAAAAAGTAAGAAATAGACAAAATATCGTTATTAATGGGTGCATGAATATTCAAGGATCAAATTTTGGGTATTAGATAAAATTTCGGCAAAATTCGGCATTTAACATATCTAGTTTTTAATAATTCGTATTTATACCATTCTCTAACCCAGGGTAACCAACCAGCGGCCCGCCTTTAACATTTTTACTGTCCGTGAGATTAATCACACTTTTACAAACTCATTTATTTCATAAAGTAGTGAAAACTTCCATTCTCTAAAATAGTGAAAACCAATGTATTAAAAAAAATACATTATGTGTGCAAATATATGTTCAAAAATTAACTGTCGAAATGATGAGAAAAAATTAATTTTGATTTTAAAATAATATTCCTTCTAATATAAGACAGATAAGGCCTGTTTTATTTATGAGTTTACAGTTATGAGTTCGCAAAATAATAAAATTATATTCTGCGAACTCATGATGAGTGGAGAAACAAATATCGCACTAGTAAAATAAATATTTTTTAATGATTTTCTTCTTTTTATTTTATTTACATTTATATATTTTTATAATTAATTTTTAGTGTTATATATTTCTTTCTGTCAATATACTACCAAAAAAACAAATTTTTTTTTAACGAAATTGTATTTTAATTACAGATTTAGATCTTCAAGATTAACAGTTTTGAATTCATGAATGTAAGGAATACTAGTTTAATAATGAACTTGATATTTTAAAATTGCATTCACTTTCAGTGCTATTCTCCAACAAGTGCATGGAAGATCTGGGCTGTTTCTACACCGGCGACCCCTTCTTCAGTCCCTTGAGCCGTCCCATCAGCTTACCACCCATCAGTAATCCCAACCCCAAATTTTGGCTCTTCACTCCCTCGAATCCTAAAAAAGCATACAATTTGGAAATCAATGCAGCTTCTCTCCAAAACTCTCCATTCAATTCCCAAGTGGAAAGCAAATTCATCATTCACGGATTCTATTTTCCACTTCCAGATGACGATATTCGTTACGTAAGTTGATATTTCCGTTATAACAAGTAATATAAAAAAAAATTAAAGTCAATTCCTACTTTTTAAGTTGAAATTTTCCTCTTACAACTGGCGCCATCTATTATTATATACATGCAACTTAAATCTTAAAGAAATTAAAATTAATTAATTCAATTTAATGAATGTATTAATATTTGAAAACACTGTATTAACATCCAGTGTCATCCACTGCAAGTTCAAAAAAATGTATTTGAACTGGAGTGGAGGAATAAAATGTATTTTATGAACGATTGAAAATTTGAACAAGATATATATAGGGAAAGTGTAAGTTAATAGTAAGAATTGAATAAGAAAGAATGAGAAAACAAATATCAATTACTTTTGGCATGTAGACCCATTTGTGAAAATATAGGAATCAAGACAAACATAAATGGTGTATGGATATCATTTTGAAAATTTATTTTAAAAAAATTCTCTCCTAGATATTAACTAGAACTGCATCTTGTTATTAACTAATATCTTTTAACTATTTTTTTAATCCATCTTAGATTTATAAGTAAAATTTTGAATTTCCAATGAAAAACTGAACATAAATCACAATAAACAAGGACGACTGAATAATAAAGTTCGACTTGTTCTTTACAGAAGTTATATGAGCAGTTACTCTGGCGCTCGGTGCCACAGATTTCGGATTCGAGTCTCGGCAGTGCATTGGATGTTTGTATTGGTTCGAAATCCACTTCAAACCGTAGGTCCCGGTCTCATATGACTACTACTACTACTACAGAACACCACATCACTGTGCCTAGAGCTAAGTTGCATCTATACAATTTTGGAATGATATGGGTGAGAATTCTGATTGGGCTCTGTGACGTCCTACTGTCCTATGAGACCGGACCTACGGATTAAAGTGGATTTCGATCCATTACAAACATCCATGGCACCGCCGAGACTCGAATCCGAAATCTGTGGCACTGAGCACCAGAATTCTAATATGACTGTAGAGAGTTGAGCGTATGGGCGACAACCCTGCCCCATAAAAAAGAAATCATCTCCTATCTCAAAATCTGCGAATAAGCAGACGCCTTCGTCTATCATGAAGATGTTGAGCCATTGAAGTTGAAGAATATGAGCAATTAAAAAAACAGGAGCAATAAACACAAAGTAATATAAGCTAACATTTTTTATTATAAGTTTAGAATGTTTTTACTCCATTCTCCACTTGAATCTTATTAATTATTGTGTTTGATTTTATCAGTACACTAAAGACGAAATATTGAACCTAGGCGACTACAACGTCTTTATTGTGGACTGGACTGAATACAACGGATTCCCTTACGAGCAAGCAGTGGCAAACACCAGAGTCATAGGAGCTATAGTGGCGAAGATGATTAAATTTCTTATTGTAAGTACATTAGATTACATTCAATATTAATGTAATGTATCATCAACAGAATCTGAGACAATTTAAAATTCAATAAGTTTTTCCCCTAAACATTTCATTGAAAGTTTTTTTCTATGACTTTTTCGTTACATTTCTGTGAAATAATTCAAGTAAAAGCTTTATGCTGTTCAACATTGTTTTGTTCAAATCAGTAGAATTAATTAATACCATGTACGAATTTGAGATGGTACTCATCTTTAAATCTGTTGAAACAAGAATAAAAAAAACGCGCTATCAATTTTTAACAGTTTACTACTGTGCCCGAAAAGTAAAAATAATTTTCAATTTGAAATTCCCGATGCTTATGGAATTCCAATTTTTTTTCATTTTTAGATTGCTGGTAGCGTCCTTGACATCTGTGGGAAATTTGATGTCAACATAGTCATTAGTGTTTGAGTTACGCTATGCTTTGAGAAACGCTAAAACTGATTCCGGCGATTTTTTGAAATGTCTGAATTCATTGAGCAAAGAACTTGCATTCAATTTTGTTTGCGGAAGCGTATAGAATGTTGCAGAAAGCATTTGGTGAGCATTACTATATCGGAAAGAAATGTTTAGAAGTGGTATAAACAGTTCTAAGAAGGCAGAGAGCGCGTTGGAAACGAAGAGCGCTCTGGTCGACCAGCAACCTCAACCGACGAAGCTCACGTCCAAAAAAATTAAAAATTAAACTGTCGATTTACAATTGAAGATCTTGCTGCGGATATTTAAGGATTGCTCCATTTGGGGCCTCAAATGCTCTATCGCTTGGTACCGAAAACACTGAATGCGCCAGCTCACACTGCATTGATTTTTCGTGACTTTTTCGCCAAAAATGAAACCCATATCGTTCCACAACCACCGTATTCACACCGTGTGAAATTCTGGCTACTCGCTAAACTCTAAAGACCACTCCGGGGACACCGTTTTGAGTTGATTGAAGAGATTCAACGTGAATCGCCGCGCGCTTTGAAGTCCATCTTTGCTGTTGACTTTTTAGCACGCATTGAGGATTGGAGAAAAAGTTGGTATAAGTGCGTTGTGTCCGGAGAGGATTACTTTGAGGACGATGAAATAAATTTGGGAGAATAAATAAAGGGTTTTTGAAAAAAAAATTGGTCTTACTTTTTGTGCACAGTAGTAATATTCAATACTTTTTTTACTAAACATTTAAATGAAATTTTTTTATATGACCTTTGCATTACACTGACGCTTTTCTGAAAAAATTCAAGTAAAACTTCTCGCTGTTCAATATTGTTTTGTTTAAATAAGTAGAATTAATTAATAAATACCTTGTCCAAATATGACATGGTACGAGCCATCAATTTTTAACAGATTACATTCGAAACTGCACAAAACATGTAAGTATTCACCAAATAGAACAACTTGGTAGTTTTTTTTTTTAAACACATGCTTTATTTGAATTTCCTATACATGAATAATGTCATCTTACTGAGTATATGTTTTTTGCAGTTAGTTATAATTAAGTTTCTATTAGCTTCGAAATTTAGATGTTTAACACAGTAAAAGATTTATTGAAATAGAAAATTATTAAATCATTGAAATTGAGTGAAGTGAAATGTATATTATTTATAGTCTTCGTTAGAATTTAGTGACTACTAATCGAACAATAACATTATTTACTTCTAAAATAGATTACATATTGACTTAACAATAATCTTGTATGAAAAATGAAGAGTAATTTATCTACTGTGGAAATAAACAACATACTATACATTCATTAAATTCATATATCATAACACATCACTGAATAAGTCTCCGGTCTAATTAATAAAAACAATTAAAAAAAATCCACTTTACATACTCTCCTTCAAGAGTGATACATTCATTCCAACTTTTCTCTAATTTTTCGATGCCTTTTTTGTAGAACGATTTGTCTTTGCTCTCAAAACAGACCTCAGTTTCTGCAATCACTTCGTCATTTGAGCCAAATTTCTTTCCCTGGGGCATCTTTTTGATGTCTGCGAAAAGCCAATAGTCGGTGGGGGCCAGATCTGGAGAGTACCTTAGGTGGGGAAGCCATTCTAAGCGTAATTCATTCAATTTAACCATCGTTTTCATTTACTTGTGACAGGTCTTGTGTCTTGATGAAACAGCACTTTTTTTCTTAATTTCTACACTCAGTCGATTCAATAAGGACATATAATATTCACTATTGATAGTTTTATCTTTCTCAAGATAGTCAGTAAACAAAATATCATGCATATCCCAAAATACGGATGCCATAACCTGACCTGATTTTGAATTTTTGTTTCTTTGGATGGCTTTCACCGGCTGCTGTCCACTCTGCTGACGATCATTTTGATTCAGGTGCGTAGTAGTGGATCCATATTTCATCCGTTGTCACATATCAAAGCAAGAAATTATTTTTATCTCGCTTGAACAGGTCCAAACAGCACTCTGAATTATCGACGCGTTGTTGTTTTCGGTCCGATCTAAGAAAACTCGGCACCTATTTCGAAAGCAACTTAAGCATGCTCAAATTTTTGTGTAAAATTGTAAACACGCTACCTTCTGCTATCTTTAAGGTGCCAGCTATCGCACGCAACTTCACTTTAAGGTCTTTCAAAATTATTTTGTGGACTTTTTATGATTATATGAACAAATCTACAAAATAAAATCATTAATCTACTAATCCAACTTACAGTTTATAATTTTAAAAACAGTAAAGAGTATTCATTGAGATTTCTGAAACACACATATATATATAATATTTAAATTTTCTCAGAAAGAAGCTGGTATTTCACCGGGGAGTGTCCACCTGATTGGACACAGCTTAGGTGCTCATACGGCTGGCTACGCTGGAGAGAGAATTCCAAATTTAGGAAGAATAACAGGTATGACATATTCACATTTTAGTTATGAAATAGGGTTTAAATAAAATAGTTATGTATTTCAAAGTAAAATAGTTATGTAATAATTTTTTAAATCCGGTATATACTGGTATAAATTTCTGCAATATACCGATATAATTTTTAAAATTAAATTTGTATACGGGATTAAAGTGATAAAAGCTATTAGTAATTCTTTTGAAGGTAAAATCTGTTTGCAGACGTTTTGTGCTGCCATCTATTGAGTAAGCAAATTCTAAAATCATTTAAAGTTAATATTTGAGTCGAATTATATTCATAAACATAATATTAAATTATTTTTTAATTTTTAAATGATAAAAAATTTAATTTATTTCATTAAAATTATTTTAATATTGAAATCCCCTGTTTGGCTATATTATATTTGATTTGGTAAACAAGCATGAACATTTGAAGCCATAATCAACAAGTTTAATTTTTCCATTAAACTCCTTTTTAATTAAAATTTAATTTAATTTATTTATGAATAGGCCAGGAATGAAATAAATATTTTTTTCGAGACAAGAACGATTGTAAAATATAGAATATGGTTTATATTTTAACATAGAAGTGGACATTTTTCACTGTAATTAATTTAATGGCATATAAAAATTAACAGGAAAACAAAACATAGTGAAAGAGCTGGAATAAAATATATTTATAGTTAAAAACATGAAATATTTTTGATAATTGATCATCAAGACGAAGAAAAATGCAGATGCATAAGAAAATCTGAGAAGTTTTACGAAAAAATGCTACGATAAATTTAAGGCTTTCATTTTCGGAAATTTGCAGCAGAAAGAGTTACGAAAATGAAATCAGTTTCACCAGTCTTATTTCAAATGGATTGAATTTGGCATCACATTGAATTTAAACTCATTATTTAAGGAATATCTCTTAACCACAGGGATCGTTAATCTAGTTATTTTTAAATAATAAATGATTTTAGGTAATTTCTGATTTTGTGGCTGCTATAAGATTGTTTAAAAGATTTTTTTTGGTACTTACGTATTAACGGTACCTTGGCGACAGACTTGGCGGTTTTTAAGTGTCGTCAATCTAACAGCTACTAAGGTTACCAAACCAATAGAATATATTGGTGCCACTTAAAAACCGCCAAATCTGTAGCTGAGGGTTGGCGCGTGTGCTCTTTATTGCCGCAACTGTCGCCAAGGTACCGTTAATACGTAAGTACCTTTTTTTACTTTAGAATAACCTGAACACTACTACATTCTTATTCATATAATTACAAATTTTACTTAAAAGAAAAATATCATGACATAAATAACCATCGAAAGGTATATTTCGTGCTGCCATCTAGTGAACTATTGCTGTATTAATAGTTTCAATGAACAATTAATTACAGATTCTGTTTTATTTATTTTTAAGATATAAAAAGCAGTTTTATTAAAAAGTTTTAATTTTAAAAGCAGTTTCGTAATAAATGGAGGAAAAAAATCATAAAAATATCTAAATATCTAAATTAATAATTTTCAAAATATTCCCAAATTTAAAAAAATAAAAAATGATCAAATTAGGAGATATGAAACGTAGCAAATATAATCTTTTATTATTAAAAAGTTTCAGTTTAGGAATTTGTGACACTAATCTTCTTTTCTTTAATTTTAATTGCTTTTCAACATTTTATAGTTATTTTTTGTGTGTGTAATGAATGGATGACAGTTCTCAGCTTGATAATACAAGTAGCGTAGTGTCTTCGCTGAAGATTTTCATGGCTAGTTTTGTCATTATTATGTAGTTGTATTAGGCTCTGATTGATCTCACTTCTGCCAACCCCTGAACTATACTATTGCCAATGCGAGACCTCTTTACCAATTTATTCTTTTTTCAATGTAGTATGGGTATGCGAAATAAGAAAATATTAGGTTGGTGCATAATTATGAGGCGTTTCTTTGACGTGTTATATTTTAATAAAAATTTACAATATTTTACAAATTCACGAATGAAAATGTCCTCCTAAATTTTGGTTATAAAAATGCATGTGGATAATCATACTGATATTTATCATATTATGCTGTACTATTTTGAGAAAGGATGGAAAACAGCACAGTCTTTTCGGTGAGGGCACAATCAGCGAAAGTCGATGCAGGAAATGGTTTGCCCGTTTCAAATCTGTGGAAGAGGTCGACCATCGGATTTCGACGACCAGGCACTTTTGGTAACCATCGAAGGGTTCGAAAGCTTGGCATCTCGAATGCTGGTCGTCCGAAGAAACCGTGTCGTCTTCCACCACGATAATGCGCGTCAACATGTTGAGCTTCGTGTTGTCGAATGTATCGCCAATAAGGGCTGTGTACAGCTTCCACACCCGCCATATTCTCCTACAGAAGCATCTATCGACTACCACGTCAATCGGTCGCTAAACAAAGTTTATGACGATTTCGATAAATTAGTGGATGTCAAAGCATGGATTGCCTCCAAAAACCGTGAATTCTTTGTCCTCGGAATCGACTATCTTCTAAGCAAATAGAAAGCAGTTATTGAAGTAGGACTACGCTCCGGATTAATCATTTAAAAATAATACTGATAAATTTTTTATGTTTCCTTTTTCATAGTAAATAGTGTTCAAGGACGCCTGATAATATAGTTTAAAAACGCCTGATAATTTTGCACCAACCTAATATGTTATGGATCACGAATTCTACACATGTGTATAACATGCAGTTTGACAATGGGCAGTGGTTGGAACGGTTTGACTTCCAGGAAGACTTCTACAGCTAGTTGTCTCATAATCAAGTATTGCATGTGATGGATACGCAATTCCATCATAAATATTACTTCAGTTCCTCGATCAAGCGATAGAGGAAGTGCATAGCCTTCCTGGAAGACATGGAAGTTGTATATTCGGTACGAATATACAATAGAGGCTGTCGTATATTCATGTACTGCCTGTGATGGATCCAGTATTCTACGTATGGGTATCCCAATCTGTTAAATGATAGTCGATATAAGATGCATATTGATTTCACGGAAGACTTTCATGGCTAGCTCACTCTTAATCATGTGTTGCATCTGAGGATACAAAAATACCACCAGCCTGTCATTCTGTCGATACATACTACTGTGTCCAAAAAGTAAGACCAATTTTCAAGTTAAAAAACCTGGAGCTTATTGAATTTCAAATTTTTTAGGTAGCTGGCACTGTCCTTGACATCTGTGTGAAATTTGGCGTCAAAATATTCATTAGTGTTTGAGTTACGCTTAGCTTTGTGAAAACCTAAAATTGATTCCGGCGATTTTTTAAATGTCTGAATTAATTGAGCAAAGAACTTGCATTAAATTTTGTTTGCGGAAACTTATAGAATGTTGCAGAAGGCGTTCGGTGTGCATTCCTATATCGGAAAGAACGTTTACAAGTGGTATAAACAGTTCAATGACGGCAGAGAACTCGTTGAAGACGAAGAGCTCTCTGTTCGACCATCAACCTCAACCGACGATGCTCACGTCCAAAAAATTAAAGATTTGGTGCTTGCAAACCGTCGATTTACAATGAGAGACCTTGCTGATAATATTCGAATTTCAAAAAGGTCTATCAATTCCATTTTGGGCCTCAGACGCGTCAAATTACGATTGGTACCGAAAACACTGAATGCGCCAGCTCACACTGCATTGATTCTTCTTGACTTTTTCACCAAAAATTAAACCCATATCGTTCCATAATCACCCATATCGTTTCACACCGTGCGATTTCTAACTATTCCCTAAACACAAAAGACCACTTCGGGTACACCATTTTGAGTCGATTGAAGAGATTCAACCTGAATCGGCGCGATGACCGATCGGCCATCCCTGCCGATGACTTTTTGGCATGCATTGAGGATCAGAAAATAAGTTGGCAAAAGATTACAAAAGTCCGGAGGCGATTACTTTGAAGGCGATGAAATAAATTTGGAAATATAAATAAAGAGTTTTGAAAAACAAAATAAGTCTTACTTTTTGATCACAGTAGCAAGTGCTAAAAAAAGTAGCTAATGGGTTTTCATTAACAACCAAACAGAAAAACACTTTAGAAACAAGTAAATAAAATAATTTCTGATAATAAAATGAACCGATCATTAATTATACAATGCAATCAAGTATCTGGAAAATGAAGAGTCAAATAAAAAATTGTAATCTATAAGCTTTTTAATAGAAATGAATGCGAGTGAGTATTGCAAATCGAGGGAAATGCATTTCCTTATATGAGTACAACACCAAATTTTAGAACTGTTTGTTGAAAAAGTTGAACAAACTTTACTTTTATATTGTTTGTGTTATTTCCCGTTATTTTCATGTATTCAAGTTTTATTTATTTTGCTTTCTGTGCACTCAAAAAAATTTCGAAGCCCATATTTTCCTTTGAAAATGAATATCGAACGAAATATTTGCTGTTCATAATAATTTTAAAGAGACATTCGTTAGTTGTTAATGTAATGTCTCGGCCTATACTAAACTTATAGCGGCTTCAAGAAGAAGGCCGAGTATAGGTAAATGGAAACACTTTAATTTTTATTTACAATAATTACAAATATATTATACAGAACTCTGGATCAATACAAAATTATCCCCTCCCCCCAAAAAAAAAAAAAAATTAAAGATTTAAATTTTATTCACATTTGTAATTCACTCCAAAGGCAGAATTCTCTGGTTTACTACTAATCTAAACACATGGTCTGAAGCAGACCTTAATTATCATACACGAAACCACAAAGGGCTCACTCTGGAAATGCACAGAAAATCCGGCCTGTTCATCACTTTAGAGAAAAAAAAATAATAACAACAATCCATGTCGACTCATCGCACAACTCTCTCTTTCTTCTCCAAAAACTTCCAAAGGAGGAGGAAATTCAAAGGATGATCCAACAATCGTTCAAAAGGAGGAGGTTTCTGTTTCCCTCACTTCTCATTGGGGCAGACATTTTTCAGCTCGTGGTCTATCATGATGCAACAACTCATGGTGTTGTTTATATTTTATCTGCAATTGTTTCGAACTGTGAAGGTCGCACAGACAATCGCTACCTTCATAAATCTCTTCATACATGGCACTGAATATCTGCCGTCAGATTTGAGAGACACATTGTTGTAATTAGTACAAAACACTAATTGCATGTAATATAACTACCCACAACACAGCTTAACTTAGGTTGCTATTATGTACTTGTCAAAGTATATACATTCCTCTCTACTGGGAATGAAATGCCACAGCCCCTTCCGTGGGAAAAATTTTTACAGTTAAGCTTAAATTTTTATTTTATAATGGTTTATCGCAAAATGAAAATATATTCTTATCAGTAAGAGTTAATTAGAAACTTATATTATTTTGTAGGATTGGATCCAGCTGGTCCTTATTTCCAAAGCGTGGGTCCAGAAGTCCGATTGGACCCAACGGATGCTCTTTTTGTTGATGCAATTCATACTGATGGGGCAGAAATTATAATTCGTGGTAATGTATTGTAAGATGCTACTTGTTTTGAATAGGATACTTAATTTTGAAGTTTTTAATGTAAGCATTGCAGCAAATCCCTTCAATATATTATTCATTTGAAATCTGAGCAAGTAATATAAAAAAAATTTTAATGTCAATTCCTACTTTTTTTTCACTATATTGCAGAAAAGTCCTTTACAAATAAGCTTGAAATTTTCCTCTTACATCTGGCGCCATCTATTGGTAGCTACATGCAACTTAAATCTACAAAAAACTAAAATTAATGAATTAAATTTAATGAATGAATTAATATTTGAAAAAACTGTATTAATATCAAGTGACATTCACTACAAGTTCAAAAAAATGTATTTGAACTGGAGTGGATGAATAAAAAGTATTTTATGAACGATTAAAAATTTGAACAAATATATATAGCGAGTGTGTGAACTAATAGTAGGAATTGAATAACCCAATCTATCAGCATATTCATATTCAGAATTCCATACAGACAACTTACTTCTTGGTATTTCAGTTTCTTTTATTACAGTTTGCTCATTGAAACATTTTAAAAAATCTAAATTAAACTCTTGTGTTTTGCATAAATTTATTCCACATTACTACAAAACAATTTTAGTAATATTATTATTAATATTAAAAGTCTATAACTATAATTTTTATTGCACAATCTTTTAAAAGTTATTTTGTATGGTTAAATATTGCTTGTATGGTTATCGAAATAACATTAAAAAATGATAGAAAATTTTTGTACCTTGTAAATATATTGCAACCCTTCGTGATTGAATGATTTGTGACTAATAGTGGTTTAAAAGTTTTTAAGGGTACAGATCTAGTGTAGAATGATTTCCAAGTGTCCACACACATAACGACGGAGAGTTGAATAAGAATATGATATTTGAATATAATTTAAGGATATCTGACTATTTCTTTAACTTAAATACATCAATTTATCGATCAATATTGAATTAAATTCTTCTCCTATAAAGTGAAAGCACTTATTAACGATAACTATGAGGAAGAGAAGATATGTTAGCATTATATAAATATATATACAGGAGGGTTATAATTAAAGTTCACTTTCAAAATGCTGTAAAAAAAGAACTACTCGTCACAATGAGTTCCAATTTGAACTGAAGATATTTGAAGAAGAGGAGAATGGTATGGCACCAAAAAAAGTTCCACCGATTTTCCTCATCCAATTGGGTATGAACTTGACGTGGAGCATGGGATTTCCACTAACACTGTCACAACTGTTGAATGACTCATATTATCCGTCAAAAAACCGAAACAAACAAGCACATGGTACACTATAGTTTGTTTAATGTGCAACTCTTGCCAAATACGTTGTAATTTGGATCCAAAATATCACTGGCAGCCGAATTCACTTTCTTTACACTGAAGTGACAAAAGTCATGGGATAGCAATATACAAATTTTCCGATGGCAGTAGCATCGCGTAGAACAGGTATAAATGCGCAGTGCTTTCGCAGAGTTTTCATTTCTGTTCAAGTTATTCATGTGAAGAGGTTTTGACGTGATAATGACCGCACGACGGGAATTAACAGACTTTGGACGCGGAATGTTAGTTGGAGCAAGACGCATGGGTCATGCCATTTCGAAAATGGTTAGGGAATTCAACATTCCCAGATCCACTGTGTCAAGAGTGTGCCGAGAGTATGAAATTTCAGGCATAACATCCCACCATGAACAGCGCAGGGGTCGACCGCCTGCACTTAACGACCGAGACCGGCGACGTCTGCAAAGAGTCGTAAATTCTAACAGACAAGCAACACTGCGTCAAATAACCGCAGACATCAATGTGGGACGTACAAGGGACTTGTCTGTTAGAACTGTGCGGAAAAATTTGGCTTTCTTGAACTATTCCAGCAGAAGACCGACTCGAGTGCCTTTACTGACAGAACGACATCGCTTGAAGCGACTCTCGTGGGCACGTGAGCATATCGGTTGGTCCCTAGATGAATGGAAAACCGTGGCCTGGTCCGATGAGACACGATTTCAGTTGGTAAGAGCTGATGGTAGGGTTCGAGTGTGGCGCAGACATGGACCCAAACTGTCAGCAAGGCACTGTTCAAGCTGGTGGTGGCTCCGTAATGGTGTGGGCTGTTTTTTCATGGCATGGACTTGGTCCTCTGGCGCGACTGGACTGAACATTGACTGGAAATGATTATATTCAGCTACTTGGAGATCGCTTGCAGCCATTCATGGACTTCATGTACCCAAACAACGATGGGATTTTTATGGATGACAATGCGCTATGTCATAGGGCCACAACTGTTCGCGATTGGTTTGAAGAACATTCAGGACAATTCCAACGAATGATCTGGCCACCTAGATCGCCCGACATGAATCCCATCGAGCATTTATGGGACATCATCGAGAGGTCTGTTCGTGCCGAAAATCCTGCACTATCAACGCTTTCACAATTATGGACGTCTATCGAGACAGCATGGCTCAATATTCCTGCAGAAGACTTCCAACGACTTGTTGAGTCCATGCCACGTCGAGTTGCTGCACTTCGCCGGGCGAAAGGAGGGCTGACACGATATTAAGAGGTATCACATGACTTTTGTCACTTCAGTGTATATCGCTCACAGCGCTATCTGTTAAAACACTTTGGAACTGTTTTTGATGCCGTACCGTTTCCTCCTTCTTCAAGTATCTTCAGATCAAATTTGAACTCATTGTGACGAGTGTTTTTTTTTTTTTTTTACAGCATTTTGAAAGTGGAAATTTAATTATAATTACTCTGTATATATAATTATAATATCCTTTAATTATAATTCCCTTAAGAATTTAAGAAAGCTTAAAAAGCAATTTTTTATAATTTGAAAGAATGATTATTGAAGACCGAATTGCATAATTTATGTTTCATTACATGCACTCGTATTTTCGACTTTAACACATGGATGACTTTCATACCAACTGCTCAACTAATCTTGATAGTGATCAGTTGATCCCGCCTTTGTAACATCTACTCGTTTACACTCAACTACTTACAGCTAAATATTAAATTGAAAACAAATGAATGGCCTTGAATTAAAAACAAGCAACACTTTTGTAATTTGAAAAAAGTGTAAATTATAGAGAGATTCTGATTTCTATTTCTAGTATATCCTTGTATATCTAGTATATCTTCTAGTATATATCTAGTATATCTTCTAGTATATTTAGTATTAGCGGGAATGTCTCGCAACATTTACTGTTTTTGATCGTACTTCTTGAATCTCGATATTAAGTAGTCATTAAATATTACACTACTGGCCATTAAAATGGCTACACCAAGAAGGCGACATGCTACAGATGTGAAATTTAAACGACAGGAAGAAGGTGCAGTGATATGCAAATGATTAGCTTTTCAGCGCATTCAGACAAAGCAGGCGCCAGTAGCGACACCTACAATGTGTTTAAATGAGGAAATTGTTCAGGCGGTTTCTTATACACAAATTGCATTTGAGCTTTGTTACCTGGTGAAAAGTTGTTGTGATGACTCGTGTAAGAAGCAGAAATGCGTACCAGCACGTTTCTGACTTTATAAAGGTTGTTACATTTGTGTGTCACGACCCCTGAATCTAACCTTTATTCGAGCCCTGTGAAATCCTACGTTTCAGCAGGATAAGGCACGACCGCATGCTGCTGGTATTGTACGGACCTTCCTTGATACGGAAAATGTTCGGCTGTTGCCCCGGCAAGCACGTCTACCAGATCTCTCGCCAATAGAAAACGTCTGGTCCAGGGTTGCCTAGCGTTAGTTACTGGTTCGTCACCATGCGCAAGTCACTACGGTTTATGAGCTGTGGCATCGTGTTGAAGCTGCATGGGTATCTCTACCTGCACATGCCATCCAATCTTTGTTTGGCTCAATGCCCAGGCGTATAAGTGCTGTTATTACTACCAGAGGTGATTGTTCTGGGTACGGATTTCTCAGGATCTAAGCACCCAAATTTCTTGAAATTGTAATCCCTTGTTATTTCCAGTATAATATATTTGTCCAATAAATATCATTTTGTTATCTGTATTTCTTTCTGGTGTAGCAATTTTAATGACCAGTTGTGCATGGGACCTTTAATGTTATATTTTTAATCTAGGTCTAGGAATGAACGACGCAGTTGGCCACATGGACTTTTATCCCAATGGCGGACAGCTTCAGCTTGGCTGCGTCCATACCTCTCAGAGTGGCTCAGGAGCAGTAGGAGCAATGACCAATAGTATGTATTTATTTATTAAGTTTTCTTATAATAAAATTAAGGGAACAAAAACAAAAACATTACCCCTTGGTTTCCAGGAGCAGTTTAAACAGATATGGATTCGTGTCTCTTGTGAAATTAGACTAGGCCGTCATTGGGCTCTTGTTGATTTTGAAAATATTGGCATTCTTTGGTAGGTATTCCATTCATGATTACCTACTGTTTGTATAAATAACATAAAATACATTACAAATAAACATACATTAAAAATACATTATAAATAAACATACATTAAAAAATCCATTACAAATAAACATACATTAAAAATCCATTACAAATAAACATACATTAAAAAATCCATTACAAATAAACATACATTAAAAAATCCATTACAAATAAACATACATTAAAAAATCCATTACAAATAAACATACATTAAAAAATACATTACAAATAAACATACATTAAAAAATACATTACAAATAAACATACATTAAAAAATACATTACAAATAAACATAGATTAAAAAATCCATTACAAATAAACATACATTAAAAATACATTACAAATAAACATAGATTAAAAAATCCATTACAAATAAACATACATTAAAAACTCATTACAAATAAACATACATTAAAAATACATTACAAATAAACATAGATTAAAAAATCCATTACAAATAAACATACATTAAAAAATCCATTACAACATAAAATGCATTACAAATTGTGAGGGAGTATGCCTCTCGCTATCCATCATGCCGTCATTCTATTTGCCAATATTATCGATAAATTGCAGGATATGTCCCATTTTTCGGGTTGGGATCCCAGCAGTGCAATAGATGTTTGTAGTGGTTCGGAATCCACTTTAAGCTGTAGGCCCCGTTATAATATGACTACAGAGCGTTAGGCATAGGGCTGACAACCTTACCCCGTAAAAAGTCTGCGTCACGAAGCCAAGTCGGATTTCTAGCTATGGATGCTCTATCACAACAGAAGCTGCCCCACCTATTCCCTCCTTCCATGGATGTTTGTAGTGGTTCGGAATCCACTTTGGGCTGACAACCCTACCCCCTAAAAAGGTCAGCGTCACGGAGCAAAGTCAGACTTCTACCAACGGGTGCTTCATCACAACAGAAGCTTCACCCCCCCCCATTCCCTCCTGCCAAAAAGTTTGAAACCCTCTTCAAGCCACAGGTCCCAGTACAATATGACTGCAGAGCGTCATAGGGTTGACAAACCAACACGTAAAAAATCAGCTTCATGGAAGGAAGTCGGATTTCTACCTATGGATGCTCTATCACAACAGAAACTACTCCACCCCATTCTCTCCTTTCATGAGAACATATGGGTTCTTGGACTGCGTCTAAATGTTGCTCTCTACAGGTGGGATAAGAAACATATGTCGTATTGAATTACCGCCCAATTATCAGATCTTTATAATTTTTCATACGGAGGTATCTGAAGGAATTTGTTTATCAAATTACAGAAGGAATCTTAGGTGTTGTGTTGCTGTTAGTTTTGTGTATAATTTCTCGTTACCTCGTGTACGGATAAATAACGAACGGTTCACTTATGCATGTCTCGATATAAGTGGGATTATTTTGATGTATCATACACTGAAGTGACAAAAGTCATGGGATACCTCTTAATATCGTGTCGGCCCTCCTTTCGCCCGGCGAAGTGCAGCAACTCGACGTGGTATGCAAATCAACAAGTCGTTGGAAGTCTTCTGCAGGAATATTGAGCCATGTTGTCTCGATAGACGTCCATAATTGTGAAAGCGTTGATGGTGCAAGATTTTGGGCACGAACAGACCTCTCGATGATGTCCCATAAATGCTCGATGGGATTCATGTCGGGCGATCTAGGTGGCCAGATCATTCGTTGGAGAGCATGTTCTTCAAACCAATCGCGAACAGTTGTGGCCCGGTGACATGGCGCATTGTCATCCATAAAAATCC
Source organism: Caerostris darwini (assembly GCA_021605075.1). Taxonomy (NCBI): domain Eukaryota; kingdom Metazoa; phylum Arthropoda; class Arachnida; order Araneae; family Araneidae; genus Caerostris; species Caerostris darwini. The sequence continues at coordinate 6,302 of BPLQ01013081.1, read as the reverse complement.
CATCGTTGTTTGGGTACATGAAGTCCATGAATGGCTGCAAGTGATCTCCAAGTAGCTGAACATAAGCATTTCCAGTCAATGTTCGGTCCAGTCGCACCAGAGGACCAAGTCCATGCCATGAAAAAACAACCCACACCATCACGGAGCCACCACCAGCTTGAACAGTGCCTTGCTGACAGTTTGGGTCCATGGCTTCGTGGGGTCTGCGCCACACTCGAACCCTACCATCAGCTCTTACCAACTGAAATCGTGACTCATCGGACCAGGCCACGGTTTTCCATTCATCTAGGGACCAACCGATATGCTCACGTGCCCACGAGAGTCGCTGCAAGCGATGTCGTTCTGTCAGTAAAGGCACTCGAGTCGGTCTTCTGCTGGAATAGCCCAAGAAAACCACATTTCTCCGCACAGTTCTAACAGACGAGTCCCTTGTACGTCCCACATTGATTTCTGCGGTTATTTGACGCAGTGTTGCTTGTCTGTTAGAATTTACGACTCTTTTCAGACGTCGCCGGTCTCGGTCGTTAAGTGCAGGCGGTCGACCACTGCGCTGTCCATGGTGGGATGTTATGCCTGAAATTTCATACTCTCGGCACACTCTTGACACAGTGGATCTGGGAATGTTGAATTCCCTAACGATTTCCGAAATGGCATGATCCAAGCGTCTAGCTCCAACTAACATTCCGCGTTCAAAGTCTGTTAATTCCCGTCGTGCGGTCATCATCGCGTCAAAACCTCTTCACATGAATAACTTGAACAGAAATGAAAGCACTGCGCATTTATACCTGTTCTACGCGATGCTACTGCCATCTGAAAATTTGCATATTGCTATCCCATGACTTTTGTCACTTCAGTGCTATTACCGAAATTCCTATTTCTGTTAAGGTTTACTATCTGTGCACTTTATATGACGTCATATATATTTTTCTGAATTTTTCTCGAAAAATAAGCATTGTAGAGGTATGGTCTTTAGACAACTTTTATACAATTTGTCTGAGGGTTCTCACCCTGCACAGATTTTTGATATTGTATGTATATTCTTGTATATTCCAATGATAGGCATGGCAAATCATTTAGTTTCAAGCCCTTTCGTTAGAATCGAGGATGTTGGACTGTCCCATAAGCAGTTTTTGAAAATAATCGTTTCAAATTGTGTTCTCACAATATGGGTGAACATTGGCAAGTCTCTTAAAGCTTTCTCTATTCTAAAGTTGAATATGCTATATATCAGCATTTTAATTAGAAATGAACTCAGATAAAAAATCTCCGGAATTTTAAAGCAATAACAGATTCAATTTAGCTTATTCATTAATGGACGTTAACTCATGATACAAGTAGGTAGGTATATTTTTCTCACAATGTTGTAGCAGATAAATTAGTTTTTATATTAGTTCATTATAATTTTTAAATGTGTACCTAAGCAATTTGCTATTGTAGCCATCCTGATTGACAGATCAATATACCATGAAATCATACGTGAAGGTTAACAAAGAAGAAATTCCAACATCAATTAACAAATCCGTATTCCCGTGGCTCGTAATGATCATTTTAAAGAGAACAAAATAATAGTATGGGTGTATTAGCATCGTATCGAAATAAACTGTAATACTCCAACTAACGATCTATGTTTGATACTCTGGCAACCTCTCCACTAATTCTAGTCATTTAAAAAGATTTGAGTCTAACGTGCTTTACGTGTTAGAATGAAACTCTTATTTTCCTGTGCGACCTGGTGGCCAAGTGGCTAACGCTCTGGTTCCCAGACTTCAGATTCGAATCCTGGCGATGGCATGGATAGGAGTGGTTCGGAATCCACTTTAAATTGTAGGTCCCGGTCTGTTTAGCCCTCGTGTGCACAAAATGACCCTTAGAGCGACAAACCAAACCAAATTCATTTTCCTGCACACGTGCGCTATCAGAGAGCATTAATGGGGTTTTACACTACTTACGGTTAATATATTTTCGTTGAATCCTTCAACTTAAAAAAAAGCATTACGCTTGTAAGTTATACATCTATAATGATGTAAAATATGTTCATTTTGCAAATTTTACATAAAAATGATGTGACAATAATAGCATATTCACTTATTTTATTCATGATTTTCTCTCTAATACTTTCTTTAAATTATAAACAAATTAATGAAAGAATTAGAAAAAAATCACAATTTCAGGTTTGATGTTAGGTTTAAAAAATTAAAAGAACTGATGGAATCATAACTAAAATAATAAATATCAAAATAATGCAATTATCTTCATCTTTGGTAAAATATAAAATCAGCAAGATTAAATATAATATAAAATTAAGCTTGAATGACTTTTGTTATTAAGAAAATGGTTAAAAAAATAAACTGACTTTCAATTATATTGTTTTTCAACCACTGAATATGTAAGGTCAAAAAAGAAAACGAATCAAAAGTTCTCATAAAAACATCACGCACAATCTTTGAAAGTTTATTTTTCTGTCAATTTTATTTCGCTGTATTTCCGCAAATACTTTCGATTGCATTGTTTATGATAGCATGACCAGATAAAGTAAATAGAATCCTTTTTTTTTTGTTTGCTTTCCCTTTTCTAAGCCTTATGCAAACTTTCACATGTTTACGAATATTTATTTATATTACGTTTACATTTTTTTATTTATGCCACAATTAATTTCCTATTAAAATTTTCTATAAGAAAAACGTATCTTTTTTTAAAAATTCACTGAGTTAATAGCCAACACTGGATGTTTATAAAAAAATATATAAATTTTTTATAGTAAATTATTTTAAAGAAACATTCCTTTTTTTAAAAATGGAGGTGTAAAAAATCAATTACTTCAATGATATTTTATTAACAGTTAGTTCACTTAAACAGGGGCCTGAATGGCCGGGTGGCTAGCGCTCTGGCGCTCGGTACCACAGGTTTCGGGTTAGAGTCTCGGCGGTGCTATGGATGTTTGTAGTGGTTCGTCATCCACTTTAAGCCGTAGGATCCGGTCTAACAGGATCGCAGAGTGTTGCAGGGTTATTGTTACTCCGCGTCCGTAGTTTATCTTCGAACTACACGCACCTCCTGGGTAGTGCAAAGTGAGCAACATCTGTGCAGCGCTTGCCTTAAGGCATCAAAGACAACGGTCTAAGTGTTTGTTAGCTGCATTAGAACAAAAAAAAATTTTCACTTAAACAGAAGTCCCACTAACTTAGTGAAAACAAGAATACTCTTAGAGAATGCTTAAGTGCTTTGTCAGCCTGGTGACCTAGTAGCTGGCGCTCTGGCCTTTGATACCACAGGGTTCAGATTCAAATCCTGGCGGTGACATGGATGTTTGTGAGTAGTTTCGAATCCATTTACTATAAGTCCCGGTAAAGTAACCAAACCCGGACATACGTAAGGTATAGGTAAGATGTATCAATAAACGGTTGAAAATTCATTCGTTTATTCCAGCTGAGAATTCATTCTTGTGACACTTCCGGAGGTTTATTGAGTCAAAATTACATGGCTCCCGATATATAAGGCATAATCTACTATATATACTACTGTGTTCAAATAGTAAAAACCAATTTTCAATTTAAAATTCCCGGGGCAACTTAAAAAATTAGGCTGCAATTAATTATTATTAATTCCAGCTGGACTGGCACCAGCGAAGTGTAACTCAAACACTAATGAATATGTTGACATTTGACGTCAACATATTCATTAGTGTTTGAGTTACGCTTGGCGTTATGAGACGCTAAAACTGATTCCAGCGATTTTTGAAATATCTGAATTAATTGAGTAAAGAACTTGCATTCAATTTTGTTTGCGGAAATGTATAGAATGTTGCAGAAGGCATTCGGTGAGCATTCCTATATCGGAAAGAAATGTTTAGAAGGGGTATAAACAGTTCAAAGAAGGCAGAGAACGCGTTGAAAACTAAGTGCCCTCTGGCCGACCACAAACCTCAAACGACGAACCTCACGTCCAAAAAAAGTAAAGATTTGGTGCTTGCAATTAGAGACCTTGCTGATGATGTTGGAATTTCAAAAGGATCGGTCAATTCCCTTTTGGGACTGAAACGCGTCAAATCTCGATTGGTACCGAAAACACTGAATACGCCAGTTCACACTGCATTGATTCTTCGTGACCGGTTCACCAAAAATGAAACCCATATCGTTCCACAACCAACCTATTCCCACCGTGTGACTTTTGGCTGTTCCCTAAACTCATAAGTCTACTCTGCGGACACCGTTTTGAGTCGATTGAAGAGATTCAACGTGAATCGCACTGGCGCTTTGAAGGCCTTTCCTGCCAATGACTTTTTAGCATGCATTGAGGATTGGAAAATAGTTGGCATATGTGTCCGAAGGGGGTTACTTTAAAGGCGCTGAAATAAAATTTGAAGAATAAATAAAGAGTTTTTGAAAAAAAAAATGGTCTTACTTTTTGGGCACAGTAGTATAGTATGCTTTTCTGGAATCAAATGTTTTCGAGTCAAAGAGTCAGTAGTTTCTGATCAACAATTGTTTAACTAAAGAAAAGAAATGAATGAGTTAACAATCACAGCTTATTAATAGCGTCTTAACAATACTCTTAATTTAATTCTTTTACTTTCCAGTTACTGCATTTTTCATCTTCAATGGCTGTGACCACGAGCGGGCAAATGAGTTTTTCATGGAATCTGTCAATCACGAGAACGCTTTCCAGTCTGTCTTGTGCGACAGTTACAGCAACTACGAGAACGGAAAATGCGGCGGCTCTTCTGTCACAGCTCAGATGGGATTTCACGCCAAAAAAATCCCTGGATTGAAATTTCCAGCCAAATTTTATCTTCGAACGAGAGGAGACACTCCATTCTCATTTTAAATATTATTTCCATGCTTGTTGTCTATACAAATAATTAATAAAATATGGTTAAATTACTGTGGTTAAGAGAAAAAATCGATGGTTGTTTTAAAAGGTAATTATTAACTAATAATATTTCATTAAAATGTTAAAAAAATGATGTAAGGCAACTTTTGATTGATTTTGATTTTGTTTATATAGTTCCGATATAATTTTTGCACGGCAAGTCTATCCTAATTTTAAATGAAATGAGATATCTGCATTGCAGACCAGAATATCAAGGTGTTTTAATTTTTTTTAAATTTATAAATTTTTTTGCATGTTTTTGTTTTGATTTATTGTGTAAATAAGTGTTTTCTGAAATTATGTAAAACATATACATGGTTATAAAAAATTGTCTCATTTTTAAATATATTATTAAAGTGATTATTAAATAAATGAATTCCCACAAATAAATTGTTATTTGTGAGTCGTTGTAAAAGGTATAACTACACATTTTATGGATTTAAATTTCAAACTTACTGCAGTAAAAGTTTCATACGATTGACTTTTCTATTGATGTTAACTATAGCGCATCGTTGATGTACATAAATTATTTGCAATATTTCATTTACAGTAATATTTAATTAATTGCATGTATTTAAACTTATTATAAGAATCAATATCTAATTTAGAAATAATATTTAGAAAATGGTATTACATATAATGCATGATGATCAAAGAACACTGGGTTGGGAAGAAGTGAGATAATTATAATAAATAATTAAGTAATTTATAGCATAATTAATTAAGTAATTTAAGAAATTAAGTAAGTAATAAGTAGTTTAATTATAATTAATTAATCAATTTAAAGCATTTCAAGAAACAAACGAATGAATTCCGGTATCGAAAAGATCTGCCGACTTTATGCTGGTTTTCCAAGCGTTCTGTCGCATGGATCCTCACTGCGAAAATTCCTTTACCCGAGTGCCTACATAACTTATTGCAATAAACTCAAGGAAAGTGTTAATAGCAACTATTTAATGACTATAGAGTACTATTAATCGTATGCATCAAATCGAATTTTGGGCATTTTTTTAAAGATTTTGGACTTTATTATAGAGATAATTCAAAACAATGCTTACCAATCTCAAATTCACAATACTGACGAACTGAAAAGTCAATTTATGAACTATTGAAAATCATAACTCACTACGGTGCATTCAATGAGCACAATATAAGCAATAATTTAATGGCTGTCGAACACCATTAATCGTCATCAACACCGTGAATCTTGGATTGTTTTTATGAGGATATGTGTAAAACACTGCAAAGAAATACGAAATTTGTAATACTGAAGAATGGAAAAATCGATTTACCAAAAACTGAGCATCTTAAATATCCACGGTTACACTCATAGAGGGATCGCAAGCAATCATTTAATGACTATAGTAGTAGTCAGTTAATTCAGACGTGTCAAAAATCTCCGGAATCAGTTTTAGCGTCTCACAAAGCCAAAC
>BPLQ01013077.1:0-20530 GCA_021605075.1 Caerostris darwini | reverse complement strand
TCGTTGGGTGATGAAGAAGGAACATAACTTTCATCTAGGTTGTATTAAGGGTATTGTATTTGTAACTTACACGTTGTCACAATCGCCAACGAATCTTTTTGTTTCTTAAAACAGTGACTTCAAATGGAGCAGAATCTGAACTCTCCTGTACGCGAACCTCTCACGATACCACAAGTTTAAGAGTCAGATCCCAGAATTGGGACAGAAAAAAGCAGCATTAAAATAGTTTATGCTTTTTTGTTACTTTATGATAATTCGTTTCATACTACTTACCACTGTTAATTCAAAAACTATATACAATTAATATATAAGAATAAAATCATCAGACATAGTAATTTAATTTTTATTATATTTATTTATTTTTTAACTTTATAATAGTTCCTTTTACACTATTTACCACAGTTAATACAAAAGCTATTTTAGTTTATATTACAAATAATATATAATAATAAAATCATCAGGCATAGTAATTCAATTTTTATTACATTCATAATCGAGTAAATGCATCTAGTTCTTAGATCAATATAGCTACTGAACTTTCTTATAAAATATAAAAAACTAATTAATTATTTCTTTAATTAAAATGAAAGTGAATAAATTTAAAAATTGTAAACGTAAAAACAATAACAAAGTTTTGAATGCTAACAAAAATTAATTATTTTGTTTTTCTTAATATATAAGTTTTTTTTCTTTCTCTCTTATTGGAAAATATTCTAAGCATTCATAAGAAAGTTATTTTTTATCAACTATCATTCTAAAAAGTGCAAATAAAAAGTTTACATTAAAATAATTTCGATAAAATACTTTTTATTTGATGAAGTAATATCAAATTTTCTGAATTTTTTTAGACTTAATTTCCATTCGCTTCTTTTTTATACAAAGAAACACATCGTAAGTTAATTGCAGAAATCGAAATATTTAATTAATTTTAAATTTATATTTTATTGCACGCTATGTTTATTGCTACGGTTAAAATCGAAAAGCATTTTATTACATATAAAACAAAATTATCTAATTGGGAAAATAATTAATTTAAATAATTAATATACAGCTACTGTTTTTTTCAAATATTTTAAAAATAAAAAAATCCAATCATAAAATTTTTTATGAACATATAGATTAATTAATTTTAGTGCAAAAAAAACTGTAATAGAGAAATTAGAACAATAATTAATTTTGTTAAGCAATTTATTTGTATAATTAACAAATTTTAACAGCACGTAAATCAGATTTATCTACACTTATAATTACTATTATATCCCGGGCAAAATAAGAACAAATGAAATATTGCCTCTTTCATTAAGAGCCTCCCCGAGGTATTTTTTGCGACATTGATTTCTGTTTTAATGGAAACCGATACCATTTCAGTAATACAGCCCCGGAGAGTTATAAGAGCTCGGGGACAGAAACTAACAAAAATATCAGCCTCCCACTCATCGATTAAATATGTCTACATCTTTCCATAGACAATTAATGATAATTATACACATTGCAAAGCTTTAGTGGTTTCGTATAAAGTTAGTCTTTTTTAGGTAACTAAGAGATTTTTCTACCTATGACTTGGTTCTTTCCCTCGTGAATGATGATGATATTAAAAATGTGATGAATGATGATGGTAAATGATAAAAGTTCGATGATAATAAAGAATCCGAACACAGATTTCCTTAAGGGAGTGGGCCGGATCCGTGGTTTAATGCTTACATACTCAGCCATCGTGCAGGAAGACTAAAGTTTAAATCCGCTTGTTTTATCCGGTGTAGTCGCTGTTTTCGTTTAACAACTTTTACCTAGTTAGCTCTCCATTTAAAAGAAAAGACGCATCCTTACGTAATCTAATTACATGTCTTTCTGATACGCCATGGTTAAGAACATTGCAAACCATGATGGTATTAATATTGGGAATTTCGAAAACTGCATTTGATATGCAAATAGAAATACTGTGAAACTCAGAAATGAATGTCTTCTTAAAATATAAATGAAATTTTATTAAATTGGATATGCCGATACAGATTTTCTAATTTTTCTTTCTTTAGATTAATGCACAGAATGCCATTTTGAGTTCTTTTTTTCCTAATGAAGGTTATTTTCGACCGATATTATTCGCTACTAGAATAGCAGATATATATTGAACTCAGCGTTATCCAGTATGCATCATTGGCAACCTTGCTGCAATGCCTCTACATTGTTTGGATCAAGTGTCCTCAAGACCAGCACAGAAACATTTTACGCCCTTCCTCTCTACCAAGCCCAACAGAATGACCTTCCAATTCATAGATTTATCATACTCACTTTTTTAAAAGAAATGAAAGCTTTTGTCACGGGTTTCAAACCGAATACCCTCAAGTCAGAAACACAATGCGCTAACCATTAGTTGAATCATCAAAACACAATACCCTAATTATATCTGAATATTTTAATTAAAGAGCAATTAATTTGTTATTTTTGTGTCTAATCCTCAGTGTCCTGCAGTGAGGGGCGGACATCCCATAAGTAATGGATGGAGGAAAAGAGGCAACTTATGTTGTGATGGCGCAGATAAGTAGAAATCTAATTTGGTTCCGAGGAGCTGAAGAATCGCAGGGCCTTCCGGGATTACTTTTAGGGAAGAATTATCCCGCATCTACTTATCATATGGAAGTAAACCCGAAAAACTCTCACCAGATAGAATTCGACTCACGAGGCAAGATGCTGAACATCACAAACGTGATCGAGTTTCCTCGTTTTCTGAAACAGTATCTACAATAAAACCGCCAGCGAACTGAACCTCAGCCCTAATGCTCATCCGTAATCAATTCGTAGTATTTGTTTAAGGTTTATTAAATAAGTTTATTTATTACAATAAATAAATTTAAAATTACTTAATTATATAAGCTATATACGTAAATTTTCAATGAATTTATAGGAAATTTCTTCTTTTTCTTCATTGGCGCAACAGCCGCATGTTGGGCCAAGGCTGTCTGCTTACAGGCAGATTTTGGGGCAGAAGATGTTTTCTTTTTGCGGGGTAGGGTTTTCAATCCTACGTTCAACGCTCTACACTGATGTTAGAACAATGCATACTGTTTAACGTGGATTTCGAAACACTACAAACATCCATAACACCGCCACTCGAACCGAAGCCTGTGGCTCCGAGAGCCAGAACTCTAAGTAATTTTAACGTATATTTATTTTTAAAAACCTGCATATTTAATTAATCAGTTATCTTTCAGTGAACTTTAATTATCCATTAAAACAGATAACTATGTTTAGTAAAATACATTTTTTAAAAAGTACGAAAATATTATTTTAATAAATTTATCTATTGAGGTTAATCCCTAGAATCCTATATATTTAAATTAAATAAAATATTTGTTTTGCGGGTTTCCTCAACAAAACTTTTTATTATTTGATTTCAAAAAGTAATTAACTACCTATAAAACACTTCATCACTCATAATACACAAAAATACACCAAATAAGACTACCTACAAGTGAAGTAATCGCACCAAAATATTGTTTAAAGATCTAATTTCCCGGTCTAGCTTTGAAATTATGACAAATTAGGGTGACATTTCAACTGGAGCGGATATTTATGACTCATATTAAGTAACGGTTCAAATAATGAATGGTTTCCGTGAATAATTGATAGATACGCTTCACAATAGAAGAATTGCAAAGTAATAGTAGCGACGGATTCTGGACAGTAATTTATAATGCGCTTAGGAATAAATTATCCTTTTCAGAGAATGAGGATAAGCTACCATGCAGGTCCTATGTTTTCGCTCATGTGAGAAGATGGCTTCGCAGATCTCATTTAGTGGCTTTTCAGAGAAATTGACATCAAAGGTGAAAGTCAGTTCTATCAGTATCATGGTTTTAACACTTATGAAACATATATGTATACTTATAAATGGATGTTAATTTGTAGGAAATGATGAATTTCAGTGTATCCGAAGAAGAATTTTTCAATTAATGGAATCAAATTTTCGAAATAGGTAGATTTAAAAAAATAATTTATTGTCAAATGCATAAAATAAATTTATTTTTACATATAATAAGATATAATTTAAAATAAGATATAAACAAGATAATTTCTATTTATTTCTTATGAATTAAATCAGGTTAATTTTGAATATAATTTGTTGGTGTGTGTGAAGATTACAATGCAATAATATTTTTATTTTATGATTTTTCTTTCTGTTTGTTTTTATATTCTTCACTAGGGTCGTTTTCTTTGAAAGTGCGAATGGTTGAAAACGTTATTAGTAGTGTGTTCTGTTTGTTCACCATATACAATTTGTAGAGTTAAAAGCGCTATTAGTAGTGTGTTCTGTTTGTCCACCATATACAACATCTAGAGTTGAAAACGCTATTGGTAGTGTGTTCTGTTTGTTCACCATATACAACATCTAGAGTTGGAAACGCTATTGGTAGTGTGTTCTGTTTGTTCACCATATACAACATCTAGAGTTGAAAACGCTATTGGTAGTGTGTTCTGTTTGTTCCCCATATACAACATCTAGAGTTGAAAACGCTATTGGTAGTGTGTTCTGTTTGTTCACCATATGCAACATCTAGAGTTGAAAACGCTATTGGTAGTGTGTTCTGTTTGTTCACCATATACAACATCTAGAGTTGAAAACGCTATTAGTAGTGTGTTCTGTTTGTTCACCATATACAACAGAGATGACAACGCCATTGGTAGTGTGTTCTGTTTGTTCACCATATACAACATCTAGAGTTGGAAACGCTATTGGTAGTGTGTTCTGTTTGTTCACCATATACAACATCTAGAGTTGAAAACGCTATTGGTAGTGTGTTCTGTTTGTTCACCATATACAACATCTAGAGTTGAAAACGCCATTGGTAGTGTGTTCTGTTTGTTCACCATATACAACATCTAGTGTTGAAAACGCTATTGATAGTGTGTTCTGTTTGTTCACCATATACAACATCTAGAGTTGAAAACGCTATTGGTAGTGTGTTCTGTTTGTTCACCACATATAGTTTAAAACGCTATTAGTTGTCTGTTCCGTTTTTTCAGACAAGCTGGAGTTGAAAACGCTGTTTGTAATGTGTCCTGTTTGTTCACCATATAGTGTTATATACAGTGTTGTATAAAACTTCATTTGAGGAAATTGTGGAATTTTAAAACACTAGATTTATGTTCCAGACGAGGAAGACCGTGAAAATTTGAGAATGCAAAACTAGAACCTTTATATCATGACAGGCCATCACATTTGAATAATTCAACCCTATGATGGATCTGTAGACATTACCTAAAGAAGCATTTAAATAAAGCCTTTTTTATTTAATTTTTTTTGACATAATTAATAAAAATTGCAAAAAAAATTTGGTTTGATTCAACTGAAATCCTATATTTAATATTTCATAAATGAAAGATCTTTCACATTTTGCTGACTTTGAAAGTGATGTACTAGTAAGTTCATTTGAGGTTATCAAAAGTATACATTTCTTTTAACTAATACTTTAAAAACAATCTCATTATAAACTTAAATCATTTTAATTTTTAAAAAACCAAAAAATGAGCATATCATCATTACTATATATCAAAACTTTTCACGCCATTCACATAAACCCTTGACTATTTCCGACAATATAAAATGGTCTTACACCACTTTTAGAAGAAAACGACTCAATTAATTATGTATTATAATTAAATATATATATTGTATAATAGTTAATTTAGGCTTTGGAATTAAACAAACTCTATTGTTCTGTAAATTTTATAATATTTAGAATTAATTTTTAAATATGTATATAGACATTATAATTTAATTAAGTTTAAACAGGGCTATTAATGTAAATGAAAACTATTATTTTAATTTCATTTTACTACAGTGGTTAAGAAATGTTTTAAAAAATAAAATAAATATTTAATACATTACTGTAATAATTACATTACTATAATGTAATTTATTACACAGCAAAATGTTTTATTAATTGCTTTAGCTATATAATAATATAATATATGATAATTACATATATATATATATGATGATAGCTTATTTAATATATATGATGTTACAAATGATTAATGCATTTTTCACATTCTGACAACAAATTGTTATATGCTTTAAAAATAATTTTTTACATTTCATATTAAATAATACAACTATTTAAAATTCGTGTAAAACAAATTACAAAATATGCAAAACTTTTCACGGAAAATAATCGTGTTACAACATTATGTATTTTTTTAAATATAAACATTATTTAATTATACTTTAAACTAACTTATATACTTTAACTTATACTTTTATTTTGAGGCCAAAAGAAATCTAATAAATATGGTATGCTTATTAAATTAAATTAAATTTCTGATGTATTTGAAAAAGTTCAAATTAGGGCGAAATATTTCTCTAAATAATAAATACTCACAATAATAAGCTCCGAATATTACATTTATTGTCTTATTCCCCTCAGTATATTCTTGCATACATCTAGAAAATACTACTTTATAATATATAACTAAAACTGAAATAGCTAATTTAATATTAATTAATTGTATTAAATAGCATATTGTATATTTATAAATAGAGAATAATAATGCTTTTATCACTTGAGCCGTTATCTTCGAAAATGGTAGTGGTTGAAAACGAGTTTGTTGAGGTAGGTTGAAATACAGTTAATATTTTAGGTTGAAACGTACATATATGTAATACGTATTGTATAATTGTATATTATAGCTAATTTATTGACTAATTTATTCTATTTGTAATTTAATCCTTGATCAAATTTCCTTAATATATAATTTTGATTCTTAATTAGGGGCTATGAACCCTTAGAGAGTATGTCTTAATAATATGTCATAATTCTGTTAATTGTTTTTAATACAGGAAACTCCTGCTCTATAATATTATTCTTCCTTTTTATGAGGTTGCATTCCCATTTATCCTCTTTTCAATAGCTCTTTTTCGATTTGGAAGATATAGGTGAGGGATGTGTTAAAAAAGAGGAGTTACAACATCTTTAATTAAAATAATAATAATCTATATACGATACAAAGTAATTAATAATTATATAAAGAATGGAAATACATTTATTAAATAGCTGTTATTATTCTTTGCGAAGTATATTTCCTCTCAGTATGTTCATAATACGAGAATTTTCAGAATTGATGTTGATAATATTTCTGTAATCGGATATAAATAACAATAAAATTTAGGTTTCTGTCAGAAATTGTGTTATTTTTTTCTTGATCCCCTTATTTGATGTACAGTTAGTATAAATTTTCATTTGATGGGGGAGGTCAATACATAAGCAGTGTACTAATGCATAGGACAATCTATATATCTATAGCCAGCCCGTGTGAGTCAGGGAAGAATAGCCCTACTGTACCCATGCATGTCGTAAAAGGAGACTAAAATGGGTACCCAGTGACCGGGGTATAACCGGATGGGGTCACACTTCACCCTTTGGTGCTCCTTGTCTTTGTGCCGCAAGATCAATGACAAAAAGAAGCTCCATTTTTTTAACCCTTTATCATGTCTCGTCTGTTTACATTGTTTGAGAACACACGGGTTCTTGGACTTGGTCTAGATGTTGCTGTCGGATAAGAAACAACAACATATATCAATAGCCGCATTTGTCTCTCTCTTTCAATTGAATCCGTGAAGATATATTGGAAAAAGGTTCATGCGCTGTTGCAAATAAAACACCTTTTGCCTATTCAGTGTATATATACGATATTTTGAGAAAAACAGTATGCACCATTTGACTGGTGTGCCCTTCAAACTACTGCATTCGTCATTACGCAAAGAGACGTTCAGATAGATGTAATTTAAAGAAAAGTTATTAGTTTTTAATACATTTATATTCATTCTTTAAGAGCTTTATATATTCATTCTTTAAGAGCTTTTGTTTTTGTTTACAGTCGTCTAATTAGGCTTCTGCGTAACCTATGTGCATGTATTAATTTTTTTTTAAATAGATTTGTTTTTGAATGCATATTCTTAAATCAATTCCAATAATGTAAAATGTATGAATACTTTTAGTGAGTCCTGAAATAATAGGAAATAAAAGGTTTTCCATCATTTCATTTTGCCCTGTCTAATTTTACCTTTCCTAATTGTCTTTAGAAAATAATGTTTTAACTCGATATTTCTAGGCACATATTCTTTAGCAAATGAAGTTTACTTTGTCCTCCTTTATAATCCAGTACAATTTGGCCATAGAATATTTTCCAATCATCCTGTATGCCTCTTTTGAAAACTATAGAATAAGTTTCCAATTCCTTTGCCAACTTTGGAATTAAGTAGTATGTTCCCTGATCTATTTATAGAACGAACTGATTCCTTTCTCTTCTAAAGCATTCAAAATCTGATTAACTAGACTGAAATAATAGAAATAATAGGAATATCTGAAATACCAATCTACAAATCCCCAAATATGTGTGTTATGTTTGGTCACAGGAATACTTTATTTTTATACCATCTAGAGTAAATACTATTCTTGTATTCAAAATATTATTGAGCGAATAATTAGTCCCCTATCTCTGAACTTCTTTCCAAAAGGCAATGTTCTTCCTTGATTGTCCGCTGGTGTGTTTTTCGTGGTATGCATAAATGTACCGATGGCTTACTGATACGCAAAAAAAAAGTTCTCATACGGTATAAGATATTAAATTACTATCGTCACTACTTTCAAAGTTGATTCAGTCAATACTTTCACAAACTGTGAGATTTGATCACGATTGTGATAGCATGTGTAAAAGCCTAGCAATTACAAGTTATTAGATTGGAGTTTTCTCCCATACAACACGCAAATATAGGATGCCTGTCTCTGAACTTCTTGCCAAAAGGCAATGTCCTTCCTTGATTGTTCATTGGAGGACAGTTCCTAGTATGCATAAATGTAACATCAATAGTTCATTGATATACAAAAAAGTTCTCACACAGTATAAGATATTAAATTTCATGTAGTGCCATTACATCATATACATTTCAAAACTTATGTTGGGTTTTTTAGGACGTTAATGATAATATATTAGGTTTTTTCATCTTTAAATTTAAATTAAAGAAATATTTAAAGCTTCTTCAATATGAATGAATATGCCCTCCTTTGCAAATTTGTATTCAGAAAAGAGTTCAGATATGTATCATGAAAAAGAGAAGGCCATGATAAAAGTTAAGCCACTTAAACCAGTTACTGACAACATGTATGTATCCTTCCTAAAAAGTTCAAAAATCTAGGAGATAATCACGATTGTGATAGCGCATGTAAACGCCTCGAAATTACAAGCTATTAGATGGGGGTTTTCTCCTGTACAGCATGCAAATACGGGGCAGCTACCCCTGAACTTCTATATAATATATAGAATGGCAATGGTAATATCCTTCCTTGATTGTTCGTTGGTGGTATACATAAATGTAATACCGATGGCTTATTGATATACAAAAAAAATGTTCTCACACGGTATAAGATATTAAATTCAATGCAAAACGTATGTTGGGTTTTTTTTAAGATATTAATGATAATATATTAGATATGATTTTTTTAAGTTTTAAATTAAAGTAATATTTATAGTTCCTTCAGGTCTGAATATACCCTTCTGGGCAAATTTATATTCAGAAAAATTCTCAGATATGTAACACGAAAAAAAAAAAGCCATGATAAAAGTTAAGTGACTTAAACCAGTTATTGACAACATATATCTGTCCTTCCCGAATATTTCAAAAAACTAGGAGATTTCATCACTATTGTGATAGCATATATAAAGGTCCCGCAATTACAAGCTATTAGATGGGAGTTTTCACCCGTACAGAATGCAAATTAGGGGGCAACTATCTCTGAATATCTTCCCAAAAGGCAATGTTCTTTTTTGATTATTTGTTGGTGAACTGTTCGTGGTATACATAAATGTAACAGCAAGACTCATTGATGTACTAAAATAGTTCTCATAGAATGAAAGATGAAATAATATTAAATTTAATGCAACTCCATTACATATACATTTCAAACGTATGTTGGTTTTTTTAGGATGTTAATGATAATATATTATCTTCTTTAAGTTTTAAATTAAAGGAATAATTCAAGCTTCTTCAGGTCCAAATAAGCCCTTCTGGCCAAATTTATATTCAGAAAAGGTCTCAGATATTTATCATGAAAAAGAGAAGGCCACGATAAAAGTTAAGCCACTTAAATAGTTACTGACAACATGTATCTATCCTTGCCAAATATTTCTCATAAATTTCACGATAATAAATAGGCCAGGCATTTATTTTGGGCACTTCAAACCTTCCGCATCCGAAGTGATACTTGATGTCACTCCATAAAAATCACCGATACCAGGACCAACATCAGAATCCTTCCAAAGGCCTCCAAGAAAGTTAATTATTTATTATCATCCATCAAATATGCCCTTATCACGTGGTCTTAAAATTGATGAACTATTTAGGGTCTTCAACTGAGGGGGCTCCATCTGAACGTGGGAGGGAAGGGTTGAGAACTCTAGGGGTGGAACAGAAGTCGATGAAATAGTCACGTGGGTTTACTTGGCATCACTCCTATCTGGAGTTCTTTTCAAGACCCTCGAACTATCCGCTTCGTTGGCTCCATGGAATTGATTAGTGGCTGGGAGGAAGTTTGAGCAATTCAGACATGAGGTATTATCAGGTAGTAAAACAAAGTACGGCCTTGTTTTATGGGGTGTAGGGAAGGGGGTGGTGGTATTTTTCGAAATATTAAAATTTCCCTGCTTGATTGCAAATTTGTTTAGTTGGCTTGCTCCTTAAGTATCTGATTGGTAGGAGCTAAGCAGCGTTCGTCAGACTGAGCTCTCAAAGGAATGTGACTTTAAAAATTAATTGAGCGTAAACGTCTTTTTTTTCAATTCATAAATATTGTGTGATAGAGAAAAATGATAAAAATCAGAAAAATAATCTATAACGTTGGTAGACCAAAATGATGAAGATCAAAAAGGTGAAGACCAAAATGATGGTAGTGACAATAAAATAAAAAAAAACGGGTTGAATAATAAAATATTAGGGGGGGGGGGGTGTTATAAAACGGGTAGAATAATCAAATATTAGGTGGGGTTGATAAAATGGGTAGAATAATCAAATATTAGGTGGGACTTATAAAACGGTTAGAATAATCAAATATTAGGTGAGGCTTATAAAACAGGTAGAATAATCGAATATTTGGTGGGGTTTATAAAACGGATAGAATAATGAAATATTAGGTGGGGTTTATAAAACAGGTTGAATAATCAAATATTATGTGGGGTTTTTAAAACGGATAGATTAATCAAATATTAGGTGGGGTTTATCAAACGGGTAGAATAATCAAATATTAAGTGAGTTTTAAAAAAATTGTTGAATAATCGAATATACAAATAAAACTTTACATAGTCGGCCTAAATGTTAATCTTCCATACAGTGAAGAATATATCAATGGAATAATTCAAGAATAAAAAGACAAAATTAAAATTAAAGCGAATGCCTTTATTGATAATAAGATTATTTTCAAATAGTTCATTTACATGATAATAAATTTAATTTTATATTACAAATTTCTTAGCATTGATAAATTTCCTAGAATGCTGACACACAAAAATATTTTTCTAATAGTATAACAATAAACTTAAAGCGGTATAATCATAACTTTTTTTTGTTTTTCATCTCAATATAATTTGCAAATTAAAATTTGTATTATTTTTAGTATTTTAGGCTAAAAGTATAGCTGTGAGAATAGAATAGATAATAATAACAACAATAACTTAATAACAACAATTTATAAAGTTATTGTTTAAGAAAATTATCAGTTTTCAAAACAAGGATGATATAAAAAAATTTGATTTAAATATTATATATTGGTTTAAATCCATTTGAAGTCACCAAAAATAAAAAATTCTTTTAACTAATACTTTAAAAACTATCACATTATAAACTTAAATCAATTTAATATTTAAAAAAGCATAAAATGAGCGTACTAACAAGCAACAATATTACTTAAACCATTCAAATACGACCCTGAAATATCTCCATATAATGCAAAAAATAATGTAAGTATCTCCATATAATTCAAAGAAAACGGCTCATATATATATATAATGATTTATCTTGTAATAATTTTCACTTGTCTGTCTTCGCATTTGTTTTTGTTATAAAATTTTGAAACTGTTAAGAGACTTTATGGACATCTTGTACAGTTAAATATTAATATGCTACAAATTGTCTTTATGGATAATATGGATGGGATGGTGGTTCAGAAAAAATTAACATCGCGTATTGGATACCATAAAGAAGAAGTTTCAGCAGATTATACGAAATACTCATACACTACATCTTCCCCCAAATCTACTTGTTTTATAACGAATTGATTTCATTCATTCCAATAAAACTCTTGCCAATTTGAATTTCTACAGACGCTACTATTAAGACAACAAATCAATTTATTAAAAAATAAGAGAATTCCTCATTTATAATATTGTGTGTCAAACAACGCCCATGCTGGTTAAGTAAGTTTTATAGAAGGCATTACTTAATAAAATTACAAAAATATCAAATTTATGTTATTGAGTTGTCTTTTTCAATCGAAACACAGAGTTATCCATTAATATTCTCCTCGGCTCTGTCCAGCCGAGGGCTTCTTCTCTCTAATCTATCCAACTCGTGCAACCAATAACATTTATCTTCATTTGCTTCGTTTAATCATCGGCCCAGGAATAAAAAGGTTTTTATTTGATTTATGATTCAATTTCACAGAGTATTAAGTACGCCGTGATAAAACTCAAACTCGATTATATGAAACAGAACTGTCGAAGTATAACCATTTTATCGATTGATTCTTCTTACTCGTTTCTTCACTACTCGTTTTTATCAAGTTATCTCTCGCTGCGGATATCAATCATACTCAATCGGAATTCACGCACCGTCTAAACGTCTAAAAAAAAACGTCTAAGTGATCGGCTTTGTTTCAAAAGGTTTTCAAAATTCAATTCAAAACTCAATTTCAACCATGCTTATTTTTTTTACTTACGCTTTATATATAATGCAGGATTTGAGAAGATATTATCAACCTAATGTGTATGAAATAATACTAATTTTATATAATACTATATGAATTTTATCTGTTCCAACATTGCTCATTCAGTGAAATTATATATATATATATATATATATATATAACTCTGGCATAAAATATACACATCTGGCATAATATATTTCGATTGTCTAGTCAATATTTTCTAATCGAGCCGCTGGTGAGCGTTAGGGCTGAAATTTAATCCGCAGGCTGCTTGTTGTAGACTCTGTTTCAAAAAGCGATGGCGTTTGTGATGTTCAGTTCGTCTTGTTGAAACTCTCACCAAGTAGTTCACCTGGTGGGAGTTTTCTCCTATACGATGCGTAAATGCAGGTTCCTACTAGTTCCTCTACGGGTGCTCCATCACAACCTGCCCTGCTTCCAAGAGAACGCAAGGGTTCATGGACTTGGTTTGGATGTTACAGTGTAGTAGGATCCAAGTAGTCCAAGTAGGATAAGAAACAACAACAACTTTGTTTAACTTAATTAAGAAAAAAGCATCTGCAAAACTTCTAATATTTCCAGAGAGACATTTCGGTGAAAACAGGCTAACATAATTACATTAAATTCACCTTTCTAAAAGATACAAAGAAGCCTAATATCATTCTTTTAAGCCCAAATTTCGGTTTGATGACATTTTAATATCATTAATGACCGTAGTCAGCGCTATGCATCATCAGACCATCAGATGGCGCCAGACGTGAAGCAATTATTCTTGGCTTTGGTTCATGCTCCTTTATACCATCCCTACCATCCCTTTATACCATACCATCTCTTTATTATATACACTATTTTCATGGTCCATTGTCAGGTATTCCGATTCAGATTATAATTGAAATGAAGTTGAATTTGGTATTTCAAATCTATTGCGATTTAATAGACTGTAATACTATAGAAAGAGTAAACGATATCCAATTTTTATGCCTGCTTTTATAACAGAACTCAAATAAAACTACTTCTTATACTATACTACTTATGAATTGTTTCCCTTTTTATTATTTTTAATTAGATTTAAATTAACTATATTGTATTTTTAATAACGAAAATATATTTTCATAAATAAAGCATAATTCTTACCATAAAGTTTCTAGTTAACCACTAAATATCGAGTTCCTTTATGCCTTTCCACCTAATTTATTACCATAAAGGAAATAGTCCACTTTCTAATTACTTGCTTACAATTAATTCTTCCAATTGAAAATTAGTTAAAGTTCGTATTTTTTAATTATTCATTTAGTAAAACTCGACTTACAATACATGATATAAGCTTATTAAATAATAAATTCGAAATATAAAATTAAATGAATTAGAAACAAGATTGACGAAATTTGACCATGCCATTTCCCAACATTACATTTTATTCAAAATTCATTTCCCTAGCCAATTTTCTGAAGCAAGCTTTCATGAAAAATAATAATAAATAATTTGTTAAACAAAAGTGTAACAACTAATTGTACTAGAATTGTAATAAAAGAATACAAAAAGTGGTTTCAGAAAAGTAGCTGTTTTTTATTGCTGATCACATTCACACCAAATAATATGCATATTATCCTGTAATAGGTATTCACTACGAATCAATTTACTTTTAGTTATTATATCACTATAAACTATTTCAATACCATCATATTTGAGGAAATAGTATGCAAGGTTTTACATTGGCATGAGCAAATAAAAAAGAGTGCATATGCATTCCTGCCATAAACACTACACAAATCACAGGTAACAGGTAATAAATAATTGCCATGCATTAAATTGCTCTTAGCTTAATCATATAAAATTGAATATTTGGGGAAATAATGTGTAGTATAATATGTATAACAACATAAATCATGTGTAACAACGATTTGTACTTGAATTGTAATAAAAGAACACAAGAAGAGTTTTAAAAAAGTAGCTTTTTTTTTTTTTTTTTGATCACATTTACACCAAACCATATGCATCATATCCAGTAATAAGTATTCACGAAGAATCAATTTATTTTAAGTTATTAAATCATTATTTCGATAACAATATATTTGAGGACATAGTATGCAGGGCAAAAAAAACTTACTTAAGTATTCCTGCTACAACCACAACACAAATCACATATACATGAATATGAAATAGACAATAAATAATTACCATATCATATTAGATTTAATATTTGGGGAAATAATAAGTAGTATTTTAAATGTCCATTTAAAAAAAAGTGTACATAAACACTATCCCCCACAAGCACTACCAACACAAAAATCATATATCCTGCGACGAAAATCGTTCAAACAGGCATGGCTTAAAGCACCGTTACTCGCTCAAGTCCCATCCAAAAAAGCAGGCACCTTCAATGTCCCAAAGCAAATAAAACTCATAATGTTGATCCGAATATGTCAGCAGATTTTTTATTACCTCCTCCGTTCGAGATGACCCTCGTCTGTGGAGAGGAGAGAAACACCCTCCGGTGTCTGATGTCCGGCACTCTAATTAAGTTAGCTGATGAGTCCGGGATCCGGCTACCGATTTCTCGGGGAGTCAAAGTAAACAGCACTCTTTAACTGACGCCTTTATTGGATTTACCTTCCGATGTATTTCAATAAGTGACCGAAATGCGCCGCTATTTTTCCTTATTCTCTTCTTCTGCTGTGTGGGTCTTTGTTTTTGGTCTGAGATTTCCCCGCTAGCTTCTTGGACTGGGGTCTTGTAAACTGAGATTGATCTCATGGCTTGCTAAATTTATTTAAATATTCTGCTAATGTACAAAAAGCAAAGTTAAGTAATACTGGTGTCTTCATAGAAATCACTTTTTTATAAAGTTTAGTCCATTTTCTGAAAAAAAAGTAATGGTTTTAGTTAAACCACAAATGGTTTTTTTTAGTTAATTGTATATAGTTTCCCACTTAATAGTTTTTCAATATTTTTAAGTGGTTTTACAATTAACAGAAACATTGTAGGATTCATTTATGTAGTAAATGTACATATAAAGGCAAATATATTTTTCGAATAAAAAGGCTTAGTTTTTTTTTTTTTTGTTTTTTGTTTTTCTTTTTGCATAATTTAAGAAATAGATATGAAACTTATAATAGATCGATATATTGTCAGAAATAGACATGAAACCTTTAATGGATCATTATCCGACTTCATTAGATAACATAATATGTTTTACTTTAACAGGGTTTGAGTGGGTAAAAATATCACTGACTAACTAACTGTCTGGCACTACAGTCCATATTGCACCATTGCCGTTTGCCGCCTGCTGGCAGATTCCGAAACAGGAGATGTTTCCTTTTTACGGGTAGGGTTATCATCCCTACTCCGAACAGTTCTATTAGACTGGAATCTATGGTTTAAAGTGGATGCCGAATCATTACAAACATCTCTGGCATCGCCGGAGCTCGAACCCAAAATCTGTGGCACAGAGCGCCAGAGTTTAGTCACTCGGCCTAAACATTGAAAATGGGAATTAAGCTACATTTCTTATTCTTCAAAACTCAAATCAATAAAACATTACTATTGTCATGAAAATATGACGTCATTCTCAAACATTAAATAAATATAAAAATTGCAGTTTTTGTTTAATTTAAAAATTTCTAATTAGAATTTTGTCATGGTTTTCGGTTACAATATACATAAAATATGATGGTTCTAGAGGTACGAAACAAGATCTTTATAAGATAAAAAAATAGTCAAGAAATAAGATTATTTTATCCTTTAACTTATAAGACAAAACTTGGACATCAAAAAAGCATACATACAACTGTATACATAATAAAGCCTAAAGTAATTAAAGCTTCTATCAGTCATTTCTAATTAGCTTATTTAACATATATTATATCATAAAACCATTATTAGCTTGCATTTCCCCAAAATTGGATGTATGCTTCTTAAACAAATCGCCTCACATGGGAAATAAGGAATAAATCCTTTCATTAATTATTTATGCATATTGTGAGCTAAATGCATAATAGTTTGAATAGTAGAAAGTTATTTTAATAAATTTCAAAGCATTAAATAGTATTGTAGACTATAAAATTAAATAAGCTCGCATAAGCTGTCAACAAAATCCTGATTTGTACTTTCATTTATAATTTTTTAAAGCATTGTTATAATTTTAATTGTAAAAAATAATAGCTTAATAATAAAAGCTATTTTTCTTGCAATAGAAAAAAAAATTGAATTTCCTTTTGTTTTTAAATTCTCCACGTGCTTCTCTTCAGATAATTACTACAGGCTTCAAGTTCGAATCCTGGCGGTGGCAGGGATCATTGTTAGTGGTTCTGAATATCCGTTAAACTGTAGGTAACGGTCTAATTAGCCCAAAGTGTGTACAAAATGACAGTAGAGTGCCAAACCAAACCAAACCTCATTTGACTTGCAATACTATAACGACGAAAACTAATCAATTACTATTGTGATTTTAAAAAAGCACATATAAATGTTAGAAGAAAAAAAAATTTTACGAAACTAAATTGAATTTTTACATTAAAAAGATTATGGGAAATATTAATATCTCAGATTTAATTACTACTTTTTGATGCATCAGGTTCTACAAACGCAAAACAAGTATTTTAATTTATTTCCCAAAACACTTAAAGTTGTTTTTAAAAAATTTTGAATAAAAATAAGATTTCTAACTAGCAATTACCTTCCAGATTTATCCTGATGTATAATTTCATCAAAAAGGAATTGCAAGATAAAAGTTTAAATCCTTAAAATAGTATATTTTCAGCATATGTTCTTAATACTAAAATTCTTAAGAACACTTAAAAACATTTCATTTTAATTTATGACGAGATACACTTTTGCTTTAATAACCTTTCAAGTTTCTCAAGGACATTTTAAAAGTTTTTCTTGAAGACATTATAAAAAAATAAGTTTGAGTAGAAATAAGAATTTATTTCTACTCAAACTTATTTTCGTGTGCCCTTATTATTACATTAAAGTGAATACTGCATTTCTTTTTCCAAGATTTTAGCAAAAACATTTGAATTTCTTTTCCAAAATTAAAATCTTTCTTCAACAATTTTTTTTTCATCATTCACGATATAATAGTATTTACGATTCTTTTATTTAAGTCTGTAAGTAGCAAATTAAATGATTAAATATTTTTTTTTTTGTTTCTGTAGTTGATACCATTGTCTTGAGATTAACTATAAAGAAAAGCACTTTTTAATGCTCAAGTTTATTTTTTTTTTTTTCATTTGATTTTTTTTTTTTTCTCTTTTCGACGGAGCAATTTAATCTACGTTTTCAATCCTGATAATTAAAATGCTTTTCATTTAAATATAAAACTTTCGCGATGTTTATGCTGAATGTGATAAAATGTTATTCTTCAGAAAATTACGATTCTTAATTAGCAGTATGTAAACTGAAAAACAAGTAATCTGGCTTTAATTAGTAATTCTCATCTAATTAGTTTTTATTTGAGTATTTTTTTGTTTTTAATCGTATCTCCTAAATAATGCGTATGTTTGTTTGAAACAATGACTAGCACAATAGATTCATTAGTCCTGCTTAAACTAAGCAAATGCCATCTTATGTAATTAAAAGCATTTAATACATACTTAGTAAATCTAATTGAAAGTATAGAGAGAATGTAAATTCCATTCATATGAGAAAGTTACAAACAATGGATTGTTTACTGAA
This sequence comes from Caerostris darwini, assembly GCA_021605075.1. Taxonomy (NCBI): domain Eukaryota; kingdom Metazoa; phylum Arthropoda; class Arachnida; order Araneae; family Araneidae; genus Caerostris; species Caerostris darwini. The sequence goes on along the minus strand of BPLQ01013077.1, from coordinate 1,883 downwards.
GAAAATTTCGGTGGAATTTTTTTTTTTTCCCCACAATTTTCTTCAAGTTAATAATATGCAAATCAAAGAAAATAAATTAAAAACAAAGTTATTTGTCCCTCTTAAAAATTTGTAATACAATTTCTTATAAAATTTTCATTTTTTTTCCAAAATACCAAGAATGATAAAAAAAAAAAAAAAAAGATACTTTAAACTTGAATACTTTTAGGTTGTGAAAACTACATTCGAAAATACATCTATACATATATACATTGAATACGTACAAAAACTACAATAATAAGGAAATGGAATTTTTTTTTATCCTATGCCCTCTCTGACCTTTCGGTCAATAGTCTACGACAACCCAATACAGAGTAAAGAATAACAAAAACAATCACTGAAGGCCTTGACAGTAACACAAAAAAAGGATACGGTTAAAAACAGTAGGGCATATGATGAGTTGATGAGGTTCTCTCCAGCCATGGGCATGGCATATTCAGAAAGTGGGCAAATATCTATAGTAGCCGGTCCTATTCCACACAGGTGACTTTGTAAATAGTCATGGCCAATGTCAAAGTCTAAAGCAGGTCACTCTTGGCAAGGAACTGGGAATTCTTGTTGACTTATTCAATAGGGAATTCCCCTTTTTCTCAGATTCCTTCTCTCTATGCAGGTTGAAACAGTTGGATTTAATAGAGATAGATACATATCGCCTTATATACCGCAAAGGCAAAAGAGGATCAGTTTGCATCATTTGTGATCCATTTTTGATCAACATATCAGCCTGCTCATTTCCATATATCCCGCAATGGCTTGCAATCCACTGCAGACCAATCAATTTCTCAGTGTTCAACTGCCTATCTATATTTACTACATAGTTTCTAGAAATCTCACATTCACAATGATTGTGAGTTGTCAAGAGCATAATTGCCGGTCTGGAATCAACAGTAAAGACGATATTTTCTTTTTCACACTGCTCTTTTTGTCTAAGGCCAAAGAAATGGTGGCTATTAGGACAATGAAAATGATTTAAATCATTCACAGTTTCGACGGTATCTCGCACATTTTAAATATCCTGCTTGAATAAAATAAATTATTACTTTCAAATAGTTATTCAACTTTCGATTTATTATTTTTATTTAAACTCAAAAATAGCATAAGCAGGAATGTCAAATATTATATTCGATTATAATAATGGATTCAAATGATAAATTAATAATTATTTTGGTCAGTTCTAATTCAACAAATAAATGCAACTTTCTGAGAGATTCCTTCTTTAAGTAATACCAGAGATTAATTTTTAAATAATTATTTTATTCTGAAAGTTTATCGATTATCTGGCTTGACTTTAGTTGAGGTTTAAAGAATAAACACGCTTTTTATTATTATTATAAATTTTTCAAAATTTATAATTTTAAATTATTTATTATGTATTTTTAAAATTTAATAAACCCTATTATTAGTATATTAAAAGTTCATAATATTTTCTCGACTAATGCTGCGTTCAAATATTTCTGTTTGAAAACAAATACTCGTTATTATTGTTTTTTAACTTTTTTATACTAAAATGTTCATATCTTAAGTAAGAGAAATAATAATCACGTAGCAGTTATTAAAACTTACATAATTAAATTTATTTGATAACAACTGCTACAAATACTTGATAAACAAAACCTATAAAAATGCATTAAAAATCTCTTATAGGCCTTTTATTTCACTGCAATAAACTATGAAATGTATTGAATCCAGTTAAATGTAATTATCAGATTTTAAATTAATCCTGGTTTTGAAACTTGATAAATTACTTTTGATGGCTTTTATCATCTTCTTTACATATTAGGCTAATATAGAGAAAATATTACTTTATTTACACCATTTAAATGGGTGCTGATTCATTTGATTAC
>BPLQ01013075.1:0-235770 GCA_021605075.1 Caerostris darwini | reverse complement strand
GAATTCAATGTGTAATCTTTTATCATAGCAATTTTAACTGGTGTTACACTGGATGAAGTAAAGTAGATGAACACTAGATTATTTAAATGGTTTGAATCACCAGCTATAAATTGGGTCTTAAATGTAGACATGAGAGATATGTCCCCCATGAAATAAGTGTATTGTATTCATTTCTACTATTAATAGTTAATTCTGTTTTATTAGCAAACGGTTGCATTGTTAAAATTTAATAAACCTCAACATAAAAAGGATTTATCAAAAACTCTGAAGTTAAAAAAATTAAATCTGCAGATGAATTTAATGTGTAGAATCAGAAATAAATAATTTTATACTAAGAAAGTAAATGAAGACATGCGTTAAAGATGAAAATTGATTAAAGATTTGGTAAGTTTAGAAAAAAAAAAAAAAAACAGTCTTAGAATATTAATTGTACGGTGATTTGGTCTGCCGCTCTATGGTCATTTTGTATACAATTTGGGCTAATTAGACCAGGATCTACAGTTTTGACGTGGATTTCGAAGCATTAACAAATGCCAGGATATGAACCTGAATCCCGTGTTATTAGAGGCCTGAGCGCTAGCCAATTGGCCATCAGGCCGCCCCTACCACGGTACACGTTATCGAAATCAATATCATATTGTTGTAATGATAGTAAAAATGTAATTCAAAATTCTGTAATAATTAGTATTAATATATAAAATTTAAATATATAATATTGTTAATATATTAAATTTAAGCACAAATCAATATTATAATTTTCTTTGTTTTAGGTTGAAAAAATATGAGTTTTAAAATTAATACGAAAATAATATTTTGTTAATTGTACTTTTAAATGCTTATTATAATATTATTAAGTTAAATTATTTAATAATATTGATTTCAAATAATTGAACTTACGTTTAAATTAAAAAAAATTTAAGCGTACGTGTTAAAAGGGTTTTTTGTTTGCTGATTTGTTCGATTATAAGAACGTTATCGGAATCAATATCATATTGTTATAATGATAATACAAATGCAATTCAAAATTCACAAATAACTATTATTTGATTAATTTAAATATTCAAATGTCAAGATTTGTTTTGTTTTGTTTTTTTGCACACCTTATGCTAGTTATACCGGGACCTACAGCTTAACGTGGATTCCGAACCATTAACATACATCCATGCCACCGTCAAAATTCAAACCTGAAGGCTGTGGTACCAAAAACCAGAGCTCTAGCCAACTGATCATCAGGTCTCTAAATATACCAATAAGCACTGAATTTTAAGTTTTTTCCAATATTTTACGAAATTCCAACATTCAATTTTAATTTATCGCACAATTCAAATCACAGCCAAAATCTATTTTAAATAAATAATTTAGTTATTACAATACAATACAATACAATAGCTTTCATTGATGATTGACATACTTGTAGAAAAAAAAAATCGCTTATTTTTACAAAGCACAAAAAAAGTCATTTTTAAAATACATCCATATTTTTCTTATCCAAGCTCATAAATTAATAAAAAAAAAAAATCCTATCACAATTCAAATCACAATCAAAATATATTTTAAATAAATAAAACTATTATTACAATACAATACAATTGCTTCCATTGATGATAACCTTAATTGTAGAAAAAGTATCAATTTTTTACAAAACACGCACAAAAAATAATTATTTTTAAAATACATCCATATTTTTTCTTATCTAAGCTCCTAATATAAGAATAAAAAAAGTGCTGCACAACTCAAATCCCAACCAAAATATATTTTAAATAAATAATACAATTATTACAAAACAATGCAATGCAATAGCTTTCATTAACTTACTTGTAGACTTACTTGTAGAGAAAAAATCACTTTTTTTTATAAAACACACACACACATAAAAAATAAATAATATAATAATAATAATATAATATAATATATAATTATAATAAAATAAAAACAAATAATACAATTATTTCATTTTGTAATAATTGTATTATTAATGCATCGTATTACAATACATTTACTTTCATTGAATATTTTGTACTTGTAGATAAAGAACCACTTTCTTACAAAGCACAAAAATATTTTTAAAATACATCCCTATTTTTTCTTACCCAAGCTCATAAATTAATCAAAAAAGAAAAGCGCTGTTGTTCTTTTCAGATTTCTGCATTACTCCGATGATTAGTTCTTACACAATTTCCTCGGGTCTATTTAAAAATATGACGACGTTAACAAATAGATGGCATTCGTGAACTATAAATTACTCCTGGGCCGAACAGACGTCGATCAATTTCCTTTCACCCGAAACACTCCCACCAGATAATTAAGTTATCTAAGCTCCTTGTGCAGCGGAAAACATCAATCTGTGCTTTTAATAATCGATTTTCAGGCCTGTGTGCTGGTGTGAAGGCGACCGGCAAATGAGCGTGCCAATTTTCAACTTGCATGCAACCAGCACTAACACGCGAATGCAACATTTTTCAACTCAGAAGTCGCATTTGATCTTAGTAAACGAAAGAGAGGCATGTCAATAGAAATGTATGGTTTAAGTATACGGAAGTAATTGTTAAGTTTGTACATCATCTGCTACGATTGAGTTGGGAACTGGTGATGAAATAAAACTTGTTTTCTGTTATTAATACATATTGATTGTTTACTATTAATGCATATTAATTCTTGAATTCAACGTCTTTTGAATTTTTCAGGTCAATTATTAGAATCAAAAATATTGCAAATATTTTTCTGAATATTTCAAACATCATATATATGACATTCATGTGTATTCAAATATAAAATGAATTACATTTTACCCTTCTCAATAAATTAGAAAAAAATAAATTATTTTCTATAATCTTCTAAATAAATTATTTTCTATAATCTTCTAAATAAATTATTTTCTATAATCTTCAAGTGGTCAAGAAATTTCAGATCTTAGTTAAAAATTCTTTAAATGGCTACTACATTACTGTTATATATTAGCTATTGGAATAACAAAGTCATTCTTAATAAGTTTGACTGAATGAATTGTTTTTCAAAGCAGTTTTTACTACAACTGCGTAATTTCATAGCAATTTTATAATACACCCAATTGATCTATAAATTACTATTCTTAATCTTCCAACCCTATTCCATTTTTATTTGTCACAAATCTGAGAATAAAAAAAATTAAAGAAGTAAAAATCAATGATATAATAACACAAATCAAAGAAGTATAAATTATCTGGATAGAAATATAGTATAGTTATTAACAAATTATTCCCAATTTTGTATAGTGATTAACAAATTATTCATCAGTTTATTTTTACCGAAACCTTTTAGACTATGAAAATTAATGGTAAAATAACCGTGATTTACGGTGATTGTGGTTTAATAATAAGAAAGTGTCCAATTTTCAAAAGCAAGACCTTAGAAAAGAAGACCCTTTACCTTAGAATATTCTGCGTTATTCCAAACATAGTCAGTCTTAATAAGTTTTGAACGAATTCTTTTTCAAAGCACTTCTCAAATGCTTTTATATACTATAACTGCGTCATTTGATTGTAATTTTATAAAACACCCAATTGATTTATAAATTACTATCCTTAATCTTCTAACCCTAATCAATATTTTTTCCAACACAAAATCTCCTAATAAAAAAAAAGGAAAGACGCAAGAATCAATGAGATAATAATACAAAATACACCAAATAAATATTAATTATTTGGATATTTTGTATAGTTATTAACAAAATATTCATTAATGAATTTTTCCCAAAATATTGCCTAAATTTAAAAGAAAGCAGACCTAACTTAAAGAGGGCAACTACCACAAATTGCACTTGGATACTTCTTATTCGAATAAAACTTTAAATTCCATTATACAAATGACCATTTTATATGCAAAAATGCTTTGAATAAGATTTGTGTATACTGCTGTATAAAAGTACCAAAGTTCGTCCTTAAATTTTCATAATTCAAACCGAAATCTACTTTCCCTTCACCAACCACATTTCAAAATCAATGATCTAATAATACAAAAAACATTGAAACAAATGGCTCTAAAATAAATATAAAGGATGTAGAATATTTCTTGACAGTGATTTAATTATCACGAGAAACTTCCCAATTTTCAGAAGACAGACAGAGATTTATTTTGTTATACCACAAACTGTCTCTGCCTTTTCTACATAAAACAAAATGTATTCACAATAAATAATTAAAGATGCAAAAATCAATGATATAATAGTACAAAACCCACTAAATAAACATGAATTATCTTGTATAGTGATTAACAAAATATCCATCAATTGTTTTTCCCAAATAATCGCTTAAATTTAAAAGAAAGCAGACCTAATTTAAAGAGAGCAGCTATCACAGTTTGTACTTGGAAACTTAATTTTAAAATCCATTGTATAAAAATGTCATATTTTATATGTAAATATATAATTACATAATTTATAAATTTTATATATAATTTTTTTTATGTATAATTTTGTATAGGATTTGTGTATACCGCAAAGTAAAAAGTTTAATGATTGTCTTTTGCGGAGCTTTGGTACTTTTATACAGCTTCAAAGACAATTGTTAAACTTTTCATAATTCAAACCGAATATTCCCCTCACAACCACAGAAGTTCAAAATCAATGATCTAATAATACAAATAACATTGAAACAAATAGCGATCTCGAATCTTTCTTGACAGTGATTTAATTATCACGAAAAACTTACCAATTTTCAGAAGAGAGAGAGAGATTTATTTCGTAATACCACAGAGTGTCTCTGTCTTTTCCTTCCATCAAAATTAACCGATAGACTATGTCAGGATTTCATAATAATATCTTAGTAATGTTCAGGTTTCATAGTAATTTTATAAAACACCCAATTGATCAGTAAATTACTATACTAAATCTAAACCCCAACCCATTTTTTTTTTCGATACAAAATCTCACAATAAAAAATTAAAGAGGCAAAAATCAATGATATAATAATACAAAACCCACCAAATAAATATCAATTATCTGGATATTTTGTATAGTGATTAACAAAATATCCATCAGTTATCGTCCTTAAAATATCGCCTACATTTAAAAGAAAGCAGATCTAACTTTAAGAGGGAAGTTACCACAGTTTGTATTTGGATACTTAACTTTAAATTCCATTTTATACAAATGTCATATTTTATATGCAAAAATGTTTCGAATAAGATTTGTGTATACTGCTATTTGTGTTAACTTTTATTTCATTACTGCTGTATGAAAGTACCAAGCTCCGCAAATCTGTGTATACCGTTGTAAAAAAGTACCAAAGTCTAGGCAGTCTAGCTCTGTAGAAGACAATCGAACTTTTCATAATTCAAACCGAAATCTATTTTCCCCTCACAGCCACAGAAGTTCAAAATCAATGATCTAATAATACAAATAACATTGAAACAAATAGCGATCTCGAATCTTTCTTGACAGTGATTTAATTATCACGAAAAACTTCCCAATTTTCAGAAAGAGAGAGGGAGAGAGATTTATTTCGTTATACCACAGAGTGTCTCTGCCTTTTCCCGCCATCAAAATTAACCGTGAGAGCGATGTCAGGGTTTCTCCTATTTGCGTCTTCCTCCTGACATCCCTCCCTCCTCCATTCTGATCTTCCTCATCACTTGCTCTTCTTTTATCCGGGCTCCCTTAAATGCGGGAGGTGCTGTCATCTGGTGACAAAGAGACGAGGCCCACGCAAGGGTCGGCATCATTGTTTGTGTTCGTACAGGCCATGATGGTGGATGTCGTCTGGATGTTAGTTCCATTGAAGATCTCACTGACTATCGAATATCTATTCCCCATCTCCTTTCTGGTCGATGAAGCCTGGATTTGAAGGGTGGGACGGGAAGCTATTGTTACTGAGGGGACCGGTTTTAGGGAAGGTTTAGGGGTGGTAAAGGGGGAGGTTCTTAAATGTCCGATACACATGACGCAGGAATCAAATTAGTAAGAAGAAAGTTGTGGGATTGGAAGCGATTTGCTATCTAAATAATATTATAGATGATAATGGTGGATCTGCCATGATTCAAACAGATGAGTAGCTTTGTTTGGTTTGATGGACGTAGATGGAGAGGTTTGAATACAAAGAATGCCTTTATTGATGTTTTGGCATATTATTTCATAGAAAGAGGATTAAAGGTTTATATAATGTTTCACTAACTGGTCAAGCATATTTTATTTGTAAACAGTATCGTTTAACCAGTTATTAATGTTAAATATTTATTTTTCTTAATATCTTATTTTAAATCAAACATTACATCCTCAGACATACATAATTTTATATCAAACATTACATTTTATATTGTGAATCGATTATTATATTTTATTGAGTAACTGTTATACTTTAAATAATTCTTTACTCATACATTTATCTGTTTTTTCTCAGAATTGACGTAATTAATGAGATTAGAAAACTGCTATGTAAATAATATTACAGATAATGGTGAATCTGCTATGATTCAAGCAGATGAGTAGCTTTTTTTTATTTTGTGAATGCAGGAGAGGTTTGAATACAAAGTTGGTTTTTATTAAGGTTTTAGTATGAGCTAAGGTTTTAGTTTAGTTGGTTTTTATTAGAAAGAGAATTTTATATTTACTGTTCGCAAACTGGTCAAGCATATTTTATTTGTAAAAAGTGTCGTTTAACTAGTTTAATAATTAGTTAAACAAATCTTATGTTAAAGTATTATTTTCGTTAATATCATATTTTAACTCATCCATTACAACTGAAACAATCATGCTATTATTTCATTTTAGAGTAACTTTTATTCTTTAAATAATTCTTTAATAAATTACTCATATATCTATCTGTTTTTCTTAACTTTGATGCTACTAATGACATTATAAAATTGCTATGCTAAATATTGTTTAAAACATCTCAAAAATTCATACAAGCTGCTAAACAAAATTTTGACTCCCCCTCCCCCTCGAAAAAAAAGCAATCTATATATGTTTGTAATTAAATAAACCACCTACATTTTTCTAAAATCCAACTGGTTATTAATATTTTATATTGTTATTATATTTTCTTAAATGTCCGATACACATGACGCAGGAATCAAATTAGGAAAAGAAAATCGGGGGATTGGAAGAGATTTGCTATCTAAATAATATTATAGACGATAATAGTGAATCTGCCAGGATTCAAGCAGATGAGCAGTTTGATGGACGTAGGAGAGGTTTGAATACAAAGATGGTTTTTATTGAGGTTTTGGCATATTAGTTCTTAGAAAGAGGACTAAAAAGTTATTTACTGTTCACAAACTAGTCAAGCACATTTTATTTGTAAAAATTGTAAATTATCTCATTATTAATATTGAAAATTTGTTATTTTAAATCAAATATTACATGTGAATCATTAATTGTATTTTATTTTAGAATAATTTAAATAATTCTTGAGTCATTTACTCTGATATTTATCTCATTTCCTCAGTGTTGATGCTACTAGTGAGATTATCAAATTGCTACGTTAAATAAACATATCAATAATTCACGCAATCTATGAAACAAAATTTAGAAATTAAAAAAAACAAAAAAACCGCTATTTATATATGATTGTAAATAAATAAAGCACGTATATTTTTCTAAAATACAACCGGTTATTAATATTTATATTAACAGGCATTGTACATGAATCAATAATATTTTTTTATACTTTAAGAAATTCTTTAAGCAGTTACTCAAATATTTATCTGATTTTCTTAGCCTTGATACAAGTAATGAGAATATAAAAGTTGCTATATTAAATATTTTGAAAACATCTCAAAACTCATGCAATCTATGAAGCAAGTCAACAATTGAATCACGCTATCTGTGAAACAAATCAACAAATGATTCAGGTAATCTATGAAACAAAATATAGAAATTCCAAAAAAGCAATTTATAAATGATTGAAATTAAGCAAAACATATACATTTTTACATTGTGAGTGCTATACTAAAGCATTTATATACATAATTTTATTTATTTTGAACATGTTTAAGCTGTTTTGTTTACGATGAGCTACTCACTGTATAAAATCGTATTACACACTGAATTACAAACTACTTCAAATCAGTTTTAAAATATAGGGTAGATATGGGAGATGATTTGCGATTAATAGAATATTAGATTTACGATTAATTTTTTATGTATTTCAATATCCATGAAATGAATAAAGAGAAATATTATTAGTTCAATATATTTATTTCTTCTACGTCAGAATGCATTTCTCGATTTTAAAATTCATAATACGTTTGAATAAGAATAATTAAAAATAAATTAATTTAATTATGCTAAAATTATTGTTGCCTGTTTTTGTTTTGTATCAATTAATCTAGTCAGCGTATGAGAAGAGGGGAATACATTATTCAAAGTGTGTTTTAGAATGTTTTTATTCAATATTTTTATTATATTTTGCTAACAACCGCAACTGGATTTGTGCAAAATAAGATATTTTATCAATAAACATAAAATTAAGTGACACCTTGTCTTTTAAAAATGTAAAGTATTTCTTATTAATAATCAAATATTTGTTTTTAAATTTTTTAAAAATGTTATAGGAATTTAATTTTAATTTAGTTTGATTTGAGAAGTGTAACTTTAAAATTAATGCTAACAAAGCAAGTAGAGTACATCAAGTAAAGTTAATGCTAACAAAGCAAGTAGAGTACATCAAGTAAAGTTAATGCTAACAAAACAATTCAAGTACAGCGAGTACAGTTAATGCTAGCAAAGCAAGTAGATTACAGTTAATACTAGCAAAGCAATTGTACAATTAATGCTAGCAAAGCAAGTAGATTACAGTTAATTCTAGCAAAGCAAGTAGAGTACAATTAAAGCCAGCAAAGTAAGTAAAACGCAGGAAGTACAGTTCTTGCTAACAAAGCTCCTTGAGTATCGCAAATACAATACATACAGGCACAGCAAGTAAATAGAAAATACAATTAATGACAACAAAATAATGTATTGACATCACAATTAGTGACAGCAAAGTAATGTATTGACATTACAATTAATGCCAATAAATTAATGTATTGACATTACAATTAATGCCAACAAAGCAATACATCAGTACACTTAATGCTAGTAAAATTAAATCCTAGTGAAATTAAACATCCAATCTGTAGTATTAGTGTCAATAAAACAGCATTTTTATTGCTTTTTAATACAAGATGATACTTATGAATAAGTGTCATCTTGTATTACACACCTAAATTCTAAAAATATGTCTAGACGCACATTATTAGATAACCAAGCCTTAATTAAGCTCAGATTCATGTATCCTGTATTTAATTGTATTTAATCACCATATGAAGAACTTTTCCCAGCATTAAAATATGACTTATGGATCAGTATCATCTTGTATTGCACACAAAATATATCTGTGGACATTTATTATTCCATAATCAAGCCTTAATTAAGCGCAGATTCATGTAGTATCCTGTATTTAAAATCTCCATATGGGACATTTACGTTCTCTCTATCTTTTTTTACATGAAAACACCAACCTGGTAAAAACAAAAATAAATAAACAAGAGTTAAAAAAAAATCACCATCTGCCTGTCTGAGTAAGTAGAAGACATCACCTCATGCCATGGATTCCCCCAAGAACCTCGCAGCCTGGGGCGACAGTCGGGCGCATATGAATTCCCGGTGTAACTTTACCTTAGTCAAACCTACTTTCTGGCAGGAAGTAGATGATATATCAGCCTCTCGTATAACGCAAACTTCTTGTCTCGTGTGCGAAAGAACACTTCGGGAAGGAATGCGAGCTATTTCGGCTCTAATGCAATCGATAATGGACATCAGAACTGTTTGTAAGCTGTCACTTGCCGCTTTGTTCTTAAGTGCAGCGTATGGGCTTGTTTGCTTTTGCGAAACTTTGGAATGTTGACGTTGGAAAAAAGTCAAATGGAAGGTTTCAGTTAAACGTCAGTTTAATATATCAACAAACAGATACAGTTCGGTATTAATCTGTTGAAGATATCGTTATAAATTTTCATTTTGACTGTATTTTATGATATTAATTAATACCACACGCCTTCATATCATCAGTATAAATTAACTAGAAAACACTAATTAAGATATTGACGTAATTAAAAAATAATGTTTTTAATAACGAATTTAAATTTTTATTAAATTTGTTGTATAAAGTTTTTATATAATTTATTAAAAAACGCATAAAAATTATTTTTTAGACGCGTTGTTATATGTTTCTCCTTCATTGGTTTGGTTTGTCGCTCTACGATCATCTTGTGCACACTTCAGGCTATATAGACCGCGACCTACAGTTTAACGCGGATTCCGAACCACCAACAAACATCCTTGCCCCCGCCAGGATGCGAACCTGAAGCCTTCGGTACCAACGGCCAGAGCGCTTTCTTCTTCATTGAAGCAACAGCCTCATGGTGCTCATACCTGCCTCTTTGCCGCTTTGTTCTTAAATGCAGGGTCTGGGGTTGTTTACTTTTGCGAAACTTTGGAATGTTGACGTTAGAAAAAAGTCAAATGGAAGGTTTCAGTTAAACGTCAGTTTAATATATCAACAAACAGATACAGTTCGGTATTAATCCGCTGAATATATCGTTATATTTCATCATTCATTTTGACTGTATTTTATGATATTAATTAATAAAATATGCAATCATAATTTATCTCGAAAATACTAATAGAGATATTGATGTAGGTAAAAAGATATTTTTTTAAATAGCGAATTTGATTTTTTATCAAATTTTTGAATAAATAATTAATATAATTTCTTCAAAAATGTAGATAATTATTTTTTTAGATGCGTTATTCAATATTTTTCTATTGCATCGGCGCAACAGCCACTTATTTTGAGTCACGGCCGTCTGCCTATTGCCAGATTTCGAGACAGGGGATGTTTCCTTTATTTACGAGGCGGCCTGATCTGGCCTTTGGTATCACAGACTTCAGTTCGAACCATGGCGGTGGCGTGGATGTTTGCGAGTGGTTCGGAATCCACTTTAAACTGTAGGACCCGGTCTGTAAAGCATTCGTGTGCACAAGATGACTGTAGAGTGACAAACCAAATCAATCTCTTTACTGGGTAGGGTTGTCAGTCATATGCCCAACACTTTACAGTCATGATAAACCGCGACCTACGGTTTAAAGCGGATTCCGAACCACTATAAACATCCATGACACCGGCGGGAGTTGAATCCGAAGTCTGTGCCAGAGATCGCAGGAACGCTAGACACTCGGACATCAGGCCGAGTGAATATGTGTGATTATAATAGCTATTATGTGTTTACTAACTTGTTTTTGGTGGGGATATTGGTATGTAAAAGTAAATAACTGAGAAGGTTTGGGGCCTGAATGGCCGAGTGGCTGGCTCTCGGTACCACAGGTTTCGGGTTCGAGTCCCGGCGGTGCCATGGATGTTTGTAGTGGTTCGGAATCCACTTTAAACCGTAGGTCCCGGTCTAACACGATCGTAGAGCGTTGTGGAGAGTGACATATTAAAAATAAGGAAAAACTAACTGTTCATATATATAGTGATTAGGGGATTATAGTCCTTGTTGCTTCACATCCCCATATACCACTTCATTCATCATCATCAGAGAAGGTTTGGATGAAATATTTGTGGATTCTTTTAACCATTAAATAGAACCCACTATTAATTTATACATAACTTTATACATATATATATATTTTAAAACTTTATTCTCTCGTTTGATGTAATGCTTCAAATATGATCGTTTAAATCTGCTTTTGAAAATAGCCCACAAAGTAATTTAAATTGCCACATCTGCTTTAACAAATGGGATTATATTTTTTAAGATAGAATTTCATATCTAGATTTGGCATGGAATATTGACACTCTTGAATAAAAGAAGCAATTTTACAATTAGCTTTTTAATTATTTTTTCCTTTTTAATAGTTTTTTAATTCTAAATTAAAAATTTTTTAAAGTTTCATTTCTGCATGGGAAATTGTTTCGGATAAAGTTGAAATTAATAATTAATAATTTTAATAATGTTTAATTTATTAATGCACGAGTATATTAATTTTATACTATTTTATTTTAATTTTTAATTTAAATGTGTAAAATTAAGTAATGTTTCATTTTTTATTTAACTAAAACACGTATAAACATATTAAAAAAACATTTTTAAATAATAACATTTGTTTACTTCTTGCATCTTTTTTCCTTTAATTTTTATTGAGCATATTTATCATTCAAATATTTCTAATTATTTTTATGGACTTGTTTATAAATAATAAAATAATAATAATAATTTGGTAAAAATGTGATCAAAAGCGAAAAAGATAGATGGTTATAAATCATTCAAAGATTATAGATCTGAAATATATATATATATATATAAACATATAACGTTAAAAGGGTTTAGGAAATTAAAATTTTTGAAACATATATATATAATATATATATATACATATATATATATATATAATATAATATAATATAATATATATATATATATATTTATATATATATATTATATATATAAATTATATATATATATATATATTATATATATATATATTATATATATATATTTTTAATTTCCTAAAGCCTTTAAATATATATATATATATTTTATATATATATATATATTATATATATATATATATATATATATATATTATATATATATATATATATTTATATATTATATATATATATATATATTATATATATAATTATATTGATATTATTTATATATATATATATATATTATAATATATATAATATATATATATAAATATTATTAAATAATATGTTTTAAAATTTTAATTTCCTAAAGCCTTTAAAGTTAATAATATCTAAAATCTTATTAAATAACGACATAATACATTTATAATGAATTGGTTTATCTTCAACAATATGTTTACGTCCTTAATTATAATATAAATATTTTTAAAAAAGAAGTAAGCATTAATTTACAATACCGATTCCTAATTTAATATTTCGTACTAGTTAATGTATTTGAAATAAATTACATGAAAATCATTAAATATTTCATTATATTTTACAATAATTATCAATTTGAAGGGTTTTTAAAAAATATGACCAGCAATAATAGAAATTTATTCACTGTTCATTAAGATTTACAAATTTAGCCATCAATTAAACAGACAAAATTTAAATCATTTCTTTAAGTGGAAAATGAAACCTGAACTGGACATAACAGGAATGCATAAAAAATGCAGGAAAATGGATGCAGAAAAATTCTACATCTTCTCAGACCGGATATAATGCACGTGTGGGAAGAAAGACAACAGGCTAGACACAGAAAATTATGTAAACCAGATGTGGCAAAGACAACCAAATCCTCAACAATGAAAACATAAAAAAGATTTAAAATATGAATGTAATAAAATTTCTGATTTATAAGTCTTAAATTATATAATCCTTTTTTTGCATACTGAAACTAACCCAACATTTGAAAATGATATATGTCAAAACATTCGCGTTTGAAACACGCATGCGCTATCGCATCATTATGTAACACATAATGTGAAGTTGTAATGATTTCAGTAAGTGTTTAGATAAGTGGTTCGGAATCCAAGCTAAACTGTAAGTCCCGTTCTAATTAGCCTAGAGTGTGCACAAAATGACCGTAGAGCGACAAACCAAACTGTTTAGATTCAGCTTTCCGAAAATTTTCTATTGATCAATTCTAATGCAGTAGTTCAATTAAATCTGACATTTTATTTAAATTCAAGTTGAAATTTCTCTTTAGAATTTCAATTCAACAAGATTATATATTTTAACAATGCTTTCAAAATGTTGCATTTTATTCATATAGTGATTAGTAAGAATGTATTTAAATATGTAGAAGATTGTAAAAAAGAAACAAAAATCATAATTTATATATTTCATTAGAAAATTTTAATAACTTTCTAACCAACCTTAAGAAATACCAAGCCCCTGTCAGTATAGAAGTTCGATTTGTATATCTAATTTCAAACCCAGTACCTCTGCAGGTCAAGTTCTCAACAAGATATCAACCAGGCCATTCTAGTATTGGTAAACTAAACTTTAATAAAATATATTTTCATGAAACATACATATATATTAGCTAGCAACTTTGAAGCCATAAATAACGTTAATTATCTGCAAAGAAATTATTTTAATTAATCTTAAAAACAAAAATGATAATATGAATTTCTAGACAGTTTTTTTTAGGCATGCCATAAAGATATTCCATAAATGTTTATGGCTTTGAGGTAATTTGTGAGGATCTTAAAATTACCATATTTCCCATTCTTTTACTTTACGGCCCTTCTCGAAATCTTATTCTACTGCTATACATATCCAATTACACGCATGGTAGTGCTGCAGACTTCATTTCAATAAAAAAATACTTTTAAAATAGATACAGTCGCCTTCAAAGGATGGTGAATATGCAATGCGACACTTGAAGTTAAGATATGAGGTTTCAAGTACCATTTGAAAGGAGACCGGTTTTTTCCTGGCGTAATTTTAGTTTTTTTCTCCAATAAAATGCATTTTTAAAACTAATATTTCTCTATATAAATCATACATAAAGCTTAAAAGTTCTACAGTCTGATTAAATTTTAAAGAGCTCTATTCATTGTCTATATAAACGGAAGCTTAATGGACTTTTATCGATAAAACGTTATTTTTAATTTGTTTTCATAAATAAGGCATGGTAATTTCAATACAAAGGATAATTTTAAAAAATTACAGATGTTAGTACAGACTGAATTATTTTTAAAAAATCCAATATGTAATTATATAATTGATTTGGATTGACTATTCGTTTCAAATCTTAAAGAGGTTTATGCACTGTCTATATAAACGGAAGCTTAATGGACTTTTATTGAGGAAACTTTATTTTTAATTTGGTTTCACAAATAAGGCATGATATATTCATCACAAATATTTTTAAAAATTAAAAATGTTATTACGGTAAGAATGTAAAAAAAAAAACCCCACCTTAATATGTGATTATATAATTGATATGAATTGACTACAATTCGATTGAATTTTTAAAGACCTCTATTCACTGTCCATATACATGGAAGCTTAATGGACTTTTATCAATAAAACATTATTTTTAATTAGTTTTTATAAATAAGGGATGGTAAAAATTTTGCATTTAAAATATTATAAATATATAATGTTATTACAATAAGAATTATATATAATAAAATATGTTATTTCAATAAGAATAATATAAAAATTAAAAATGCTATTACAATAAGGATTATTTTTTAAAGAAATAAATCTAATATTTCATCATATAATTGATTTGAATTGAGTACAATTTCATTGATTTTTAAAGAGCTCTATTCACTGTCTATATATATGGAAGCTTAATGGACTTTTATCGATGAAACATTATTTTTAATTTGTTTTCACAAATAAAGCATGATAATATATTGACATTTCATTGCAAATGATAATTTATAAAAATTAAAAATGATATTACTGTCTGAATTATTTTTTAAAAATCTAATATGTGATTATATAATTAATTTGAATTGTCTACAATTTAATTGAATTTTTAAAAAGATGTATTCACTGTCTATATCAGCGGAAGTTAAATGGACTTTTATTGATAAAACGTTATTTTTAATTTGTTTTCACAAATAAGACATGGCAATAGTTTTTAATTTCATTACAAAAAATAGTTTATAAAAATTAAAATTGTTACTATGGTAAGTATTATTTTTAAAAAAATATCTAATATGTGATTATATAATTAATTTGAATTGTCAAATTCATAGAATTTCTAATTAATTGAATTGTCTACAATTTCATAGAATTTTTAAAAAGATGTATACACTGCCTATATCAACGGAATCTTAATGGACTTTTATCGATAAAACGTTATTTTTAATTTGTTTTCACAAATAAGGCTTGGCAATAGTTTTTAATTTCATTACAAAAGATAATTTATAAAAATTAAAAATTGTTAAAATAGTAAGAATTATTTTTAAAAAAATATCTAATATGTGATTATATAATTAATTTGAATTGACAACAATTTTATTGAATTTTTAGAGAGCTCTATTCACTGTCTATATAAGCGGAAACTTAGTGGACTTTTAACGACAATACATTATTTTTAGTTTGTTTTGACAAATAAGGCATGGTAATATTTTTGAATTTCATTACAAATGATAATTTATAAGAATTGAAAATGTTATTCCAGTAAGAATTATTTTCTTGGCCTTTTCTTTCTATGGATTATAATTTCGAAATCTAAATGTCTTTCAAAATTAATATCACAAGCAATTATATGATTAAATAAATATTCTTTAAATCTTAAATAAAAAATTTCTCTTTTAGAAGCATTCGATTAATGAAATAGAACAGCTTAATGAAATGTAGTGATTTCTGAAAGCAAAGCCAATATCTAATCGAAAAACTTCATTTAGATTAAAAAAAAGTAATTCATATCTTTAATTGACTAATCGGAAAATAGATATAATTGCATAGCAATATTTTTAAAATTTTCTTTTCTCTAAGATGCAAAAGGATATATCAGATTTTTTAAACAGGATAATAATTTATAAAAAAATACTTTTGATTTCAGCCTTTTATTTTAATTGCAAAAGCCTTAAAAATTTTAGAAGGAAAAAGTAAAATGAAAATTTTTTTTATTAAAACATATTTTGTTCTAAATATTTTCCCAAATGAAATTAAAGTATCTTGCATGCATGATATTTTATTAGATGTCTTAATGCGATAAGACAGACTTTTCCTAATTTAACATTCATATTAAATGTGCTTACATATCTTATTAAAAACTTTTTAATATAAATGAATTTATTTAAATGAGAATTATGAAAAATAAAATATCCTCGCCAGGAACTAATTTCAGTACTACAAAATTTTCCTTGCATTCTCAGCTTGTTGAAATAACTTTATTTTCTAACATGTTATTAAGCAAATTTTTTTCATAGTTTTTTTTTTAGTTTATATAACATATATTTTATGCACATATATTTAATTTTAATGAAATAAAGTAAGTTTATTTAATTAAAAGTAAATATATGTGCATAATATATATGTATAATCGTAAGAGTATGGAATGAGACATTGTTACAACGATAAAAATTTTATAGAGACCCAACATATATGTCAAAATGTATATAGTTAAAATATATATAATTAATTATTTGAAAGATAAATTCTTTAAAAAGTTATATATATATATATCCATAATTTTTCCGAAGAATTTCTTTTTATATATTTCTATATACACACGCCAAATACACAGACATATATATCTAACGCTCTGGCGATCGATCGCTCCGCAATTTCGTGTTCTATTCCCGGCGATGCCATGAATGATTGAATGATTGTAGTGGTTCGGAATTCAAATTTTAAATCGTAGGCCCCGGTCTAATATGATTGTTGAGCGTTGGGCGTAGGGCTGACAATCCTACCCTATAAAAAGAAAACATCTCATGCTTCAAAATCTGCCAGTAGGCAGGCGGCCTAGGCCCACCATAAGCTTGTTGTGCATATATATATATATATAACCTTATTGAACAAAACATTAAAGCAATGCTCCGTAATAATAGTCGACAACATTTCAAAATTTTAATTTTCATTTAATTTTTAAAATTTTAAAATTTCTTCTCATTTCCTTATTATTAAAATTTGATTGTAATAAAAGTAAAATAAATTCTTTGAATAAAATATTTTAAATATGATTTAAAAAATGAGTAAAATATATTTTTTGGATATTTTCTCATAAATTCGTATATTTCTAAATATTTTCTAATGTTTTATTGAATTTACAACATCACACAACATTTATTTTTATTAGATATCCTTGACAAATTTTCAAACATGGTATTTTTCATTTAATTATTAATTTATCACTATTTTTTAATTTATATCTTAAATCTTTTCATGTGAGACATTTGAAAACGTAATGTAACAAAGAGTAATAAAATATAATTTTTGTAATAATCTTATTTATATCATTTTTTAGTAATAATCTTATTTATGTAAAATCTTTTGATTTTTGATACACAATATTTCAAGATTTTTATTTTTATTACCGATGATAACGTTAATAATTTATAAATTAATACTCAATACTAATGGTTAAAAATTTATTATTATTATTTTATTATTTTTTTAAATTTCATTGCTTTTCTACTGTACAAAAAAAATTTTAATAACTAAATAAATTTTTACACTAAAAATACTAAAAATAAACAGAATTATTATCAAAATAAAGATTTTCTCTTAAATTAACAAGCAAAAGAAAAAAAAAAAAATGTCTTTTTTCCCCATCATTATACTTGATTATTTTTTAAAGTACAAAATAATTCCTACTCACATTAATTTATAATACAAAATAAGGCTTTTAAAAATAAGGCTTCCTTAATTAGAGATGCAACTGCTTTTTCATGTAATAACATTTTCAAGCGGATCATATAGATCAGATTTAAATAGGACTGCGTCTTCATTTCAACTGATCTATCTAATGATGTAATTATAAAAAGGGAAAAATTAGACATGTAAGGGACGGATTGCATATCTTTAATTATATCCGGAGAAGTGAAACCCTGAAGTATGTAGAAAAAAAATTCCCCTTGAGAATAAAAAAAAAATCCCCCTACATACTTACACAATTATTGGTATGATTGTTTTTTCCCCACGTGCAGGGATAAATTTATGCTAATGTCAAATATAACTTTTTTTTTTTTGGTTTAAATTGCTTTTTCTTAAAATAGCGTTTTAAAATTGATCATATTAAATCAAATTTAAGTATAGCTCAATGACTTTTTTTAAATACAGGTATTGAATGATGTAGTTCTATTTAAAAAAAAAAAAAACATTAATAAAGCTACAGAATTAGATCCAGCTCTTTAATTATGTCCGCAAGCAGGAGTTCTTACAGTTTCTGATTTCATTTAGCTCAGTACAAAAATGTTTTTATACATTATGAGAAAATATATCTTTCTTTAATTAAATTACTATTCCTACAGTAAAAACTTTACAATTGACTTTGTTAAACATATATTAAGTAAAAATAAAAAAAATAAATAAAAATTAGTGAAAGGTTTAATAAAATGGAATAATTAAATGTATGACAATGGCTTGCAGTTCATTATTTAACTCTGAAATTTGTAAATCTTAAGAATACAAATAAATAAAATAAAATAAATAAATAAATAATATTAAATAAATAAATAAATAACAAAGTAAATAAATAAATAAAATAAAATACATACATAAATAAAATAAATATAAATAAATTAAAAAAAATTTTTGGGATATAAAATGGTTTTAAACATTTTTACATATTAACAGTTAAAAATATTTTATATTTTAAAACAGTTCCATATAATATTTCAATCAGCGCCATGCATTTTGACAATATAATGTGTCAGCATATTGTCAAGTGCTTTTTACTTGAGAACCTATCATATTCAAGAAATTTTAAATAAAAATAAAAATAAAAATTTCTATAAAGAATAATTTAATGAATAATTGTAAAAAGCACGAAGGAAGTATTTATAAATGGATTACAGAACTACTTTATTATATTTTGAGATCGAAGAACTGGAATTATACAAATTGACACAAAAAACCTCTATCCCTAGAAATAATGAAAATACAAAATTTCGCCTTCTCCGAATTCCTTTATTGATTTTATACAGAACAATGTAAAAAAATATTTATACATTATTTATATAATTTTATTTATTATTTATGCAATGTATGTAAATATATAATGTATATTTTATCTGTATCTATCTATACAACTTATTTATACATTGTAATAAATATACCACTTTAATTCAGTTGCTATTATTTATAACAATTTAAATTGTGCTAAATTTATGTTAAATTTATAATATTTATACTTTATTTATACAATTATATTCATTATTTATACAATGTATACTATATCTGTATCTATTTATACAACATTTTTATACATTGCAATAAATATACAGTACCACTTTAATTCAGTTGCTATATTTTATAATAACAATTTAAAATTGTGCTTAATCTATGTTAAATTTAAAATATTTATACTTTATTTATACAATGTATGTAAATATACAATGTATATTGTATCTGTATCTATTTAAACAACGTATTTATACATTGTAAATGTACGTATTTATACAACGTATTTGTACAGACCACTTTAATTCAGTTGCTATTTTTTATAATAACAATTTAAAATAGATTTTTTTAATAATAATAAATAATATTCAGCAATTTTCTCAACAGATTCATCTTATCTTAATATGAAATAAATTAATTAAATATACACGGGCTGTATATCTTAATTAAGTTCTTGGATCTAAAACC
This sequence comes from Caerostris darwini, assembly GCA_021605075.1. Taxonomy (NCBI): domain Eukaryota; kingdom Metazoa; phylum Arthropoda; class Arachnida; order Araneae; family Araneidae; genus Caerostris; species Caerostris darwini. The sequence continues at coordinate 215,491 of BPLQ01013075.1, read as the reverse complement.
TTAAGCACACACTATACTCCCGCATAAAAGAAACTGCATTCCTTTGAGAATATATGTAAAAAAAAAAAAAAAAAAATCAGGAAATCTCAAACTTCCCCACATGAATGCACAATTCCCTGTATGGCTTTCTTTCAGCACAACCCAGGAACGGTTTTATACATTATGACAAATATCCCTCCCTTGCTCAATCTACTTATCCCTCTCCGAAAGCTTCCCCCTCTCCCTAAATATTTAATCCCTCTTCTTTCCCCCGTACGGGGAATATCCCCCAAACATGCCTTTTAAACAACCGCCTTGCTTCGGATCCATCAACTCAAAACTCAACAACTTCAAGCATTTTTGATGGACTGCTTGCATCAAGGATTCAATGGTTGTTGAATTATGAAAGCACACACACAGAGAATGAATGGCATGGGAAGCGAATGGCTTCCATAGATACCACTACGCGAGGGGATTAAGCTAATACCACTTGAAAGTATATATATTGGAGTTCTACTGTAGTGGCAAGCAGCACCATGCCACAAATCACAAAGGTGCGCGTATGCATGGTGTTAAGATTGGCCTTTTATCCGAAGAGAAAAGCCATGGCCTAGTCAATGCGCGAGGAAGAATTTTCAATAATAATAAATTGATGGTAGTTGAACAGCTTGTGACATGGGATATGAATAACTCTGCATGTGGTGAGGAAATTAAAAGAAAATCTCAGTTGTTGTACGGAGTTATATTGTTCAACAAGTTATTTAATAGCTATGGTACAATACGTTTATATCAACAAGAATATATGCATACTTTATTTGGCAATATTAAAGGCATTGATATTGCTGCATTTATGTATTACAGAAAATATTTATATGGAAAATACATCGTATTAAAATTGATATATTATAAGAATTCGTATTATTATATTCATATTGGGGCCTGATGGCAATGTGACTAGCTCTATGGTACTTATATTGTTCAACAAGTTATTTAATAGTTATGGTATAATGACCAATATATCAACAAGCATATACATATACACTTTATTTGGCATTATTAAAGGCATTGATATTGCCATATTTATGTATTATAGAGAATATTAATATATTTATATGGAAAATACACTTTATTAAATTTGTATATTATAAGAATTCGTATTATTATATTCATATGGGGCCTACTGTTAGTTCTCTAGTTACAACAGTTACAACAGTCTTACAACAGTTCTCTGGTACTTATATTGTTCAGCAAGTTATTTAATAGTTATGGTCCAACGCCCAATATATCAACAAGCATATATACACACTTTATTTGGCAGTATTAAATTGATATTGCTGCATTTATGTATTACAGAAAATATTTATATGGAAAATACTTCTTATTAAATTTATATATTAAAAGAATTCGTATTGGGGCTTTATGGCAGAGTGGCTAGAGCTCTGGCGCACAGTAGTACCACAGGTTTCGCATTTGAGTCCCGGTGCCATGAATGTTTATAGTGGTTGAAGATAAGTTTCTTCTTTAAGCCGTAGAGCGTTGAGGTGTAACGGTGTGCGGTGTGTACATATACACTTTATTTGGCATAATTAAAGGCATTGATCTTGCTATATTTATTTATTATAGAAAATATTTCTATATTTATATGGAAAATACACGTTATTAAATTTATATATTATAAGAATTCGTATTATTACATTCATATTGGGAGCCTGTTGCCTATGTGACTAGTTCTATGGCATTTAAATTGTTCAACAAGTTATTTAAAAGAGGTACAATAACATATGTTACAAATGTGGTACAATGATCAATATATCAACAAGCATATATACACACTTTATTTGGCATTATTAAATGTATTGATATTACTATATTTATATACTACAGAAAATATTAATATTTATATGGAAAATATACCTTATTAAATTTATATATTATAAGAATTCGTGTTATTATATTGATATTGAGGCTTAATGGCCAAGTGACTAGCGTTTCGGCACTTATATTGCTCAACAAGTTATTAAATAGTTATAGTACAACGTTTGTGGTACAGCGGGCAATATATCAACAAGCATATATACACACTTCATTTGGCAGTATCAAAGGTAATGTTATTGCTATGTTTATATATTACAGAAAATATTAATATATTTATATGGATAATACACCCTTATTAAATTTAATTAATTATTAATGGGGAATTATAATATTCATATTGGATCCTGATGGCCTAGTGTTTAGCTCCCTGCCACTCGTTTCTCGTCTGGCGCAGGTTTCGGGTTTGAGTCCCGGCCTGCGCCATGGATGTTTGTAGTGATTCAGAATCCACGTTAAGCCGTAGGTCCCGTAGCCGTTTGTAAAAATTTTCTATTAATAAATAACAGTTTATTATAGTTTTGGTATAACACCAGACTAACAAATTATTGCAACATGACAGGAAATTATTTTTTTCCAAGATTTAAAAGATCAAATGTAAAATTGTAGCAAATATTAGATTTAATTATAATGTAAAATCGACATCCTAAATTAGAAAAATGCAATAATTTTATACTTCTTTCTATGATACTGTGAACTGAAATATTTAAAAAATTACAATAATTGTTAAAAATTTGTTTTTTATCTAGATTTTTTTCTGAAATGCTTTCAAATACTATAGTGAAATTTTCATCTTTCCCATCAACGATTATTTATTACAATACCCATTAAAATAAAAATAAAAAATACTTTAGGGATAAACTTTAAATATCTAACAAATTAGTAGAAATAACTATAAAAAAAACCTATTAATACTTTTCCATCTGATACATCATATGAAAGTAGTTAACATGCATATGCATATTGATGAAATAAACAGTTATTGAGAAAAATATTTATTTTATTTGTTTAACTCGAAATCGGATACATTTAATGAGTTCAAAAACAGACTACTGTGAAAAATAAAAATGAAAAATATTTTTCAAAATCAATTATCTTAACTAATTTTTTAAAAATATTAAATGAATTAAAAATTTTTCATTTGAATTGAAATGTATAACTTTACAATTCGGATGCTAAAATGAATTTAAAAAAAACAACTTATTTTAATTCATAATCTAAAATTAAATAAACACTAGATAGCAAGAAATTCAATTAAACTATTTCGAACACTCTACGCAGATCAAAATAAAAAAAAACCCAAAAAACATTAAACAAACATTTTGTAAATAAATCACACAGATTCAATCTTATCTAACTTTCTAATTTTTCATTTTGTGCATTTCCCAAATCAAGAAATATTATTATTCATCAAGAAATTAATTAATCAAGAACAATAAATCAAGAAATTAATTAATCAAGAATAATTAATCAAGAAATTAAGATGCAGAAGGTATTTTTCAAAATTAATTATCTTATCTATTTTTTTTAAATAATTAAATGAATTAAAAGTATTTCAATTCAATTAAAACTTTTAATTTTACTATTCGGTTGACAAAATTGAATTTTTTAAAAATACTTATTTTAATTCATAATCTAAAATTAACTACACACTAGAAAATAAGAAATTTAATTAAATTATTCCGAAAAGGAAAAAAATATATACATTATATTATTTTATAAATATTTATTTTATTTGCTTAATCAGAAATTGGATATTTTTAAACAAACAGACTACTACGAAAATAAACTACTGTGAAAAATAAAAAAAAATATTTTTCAAAATCAATTATCTCAACTAATTTTTAAAAAATATTAAATGAAAATTAAAAATTTTTCATTTGAATTGAAATTTTTAATTTTGCAATGCGGAGACTTAAATTGAATTTTTTAAAAAACTTATTTTAGTTCTTAATCTAAAGTTAGCTACACACCAGATAATAAGAAATTTAATTAAATTATTCCAAACAATCTACACAGATCCAAAAAAAAAAAAATTAAACAAACATTTTCCAAATAAATCACACAGAATCAGTCTCATCTAACTTTCTAATTTTTCACTTTATGCATTTCTAAAACTTTAAAATTACTCAAATACTGATACGACTCAGCTAAATCTAACTCAAGATTTCACTGTATAAAAATAAACAAAAAAAGAAAAAGAAAAAAAAAAAATAATCAAGAAATTAAGTTGCAACAAAAGGCCTCCTCTCTGTTATTAATTAGCCAAGTCAAATTAACGGAATTAAATCTAATCTTTCTAAAGATTTAACCCTATCAGAATGAAGGCAGTTTAGCGTCAGAAAATTTATCCCTTTTGAAACTACCTTTCTGTGTTATCATGAAATCAGAACGTTTAAAAGATTTCTTTTATTTTATATATATTTTTTTTTCGTTTACGTTTTGGCTCCTCTAGCCTCCTGATTCTTAATCTCCATAAAAGGAATGCCGTATATGAATAAAAATTCATCATTTTAGGAAAAGAAGTGAAATGAGCGAGGTCAAAGTCAAGTTGCGATAGAGAAAAGAATTTCTATTTCTATGTCTAGAATTCCGTAATTGAATCAGGAAATTCTTATTAAAAAGAATTAAAAAAATGAGAAAAAAAATGTGTAAGAGAATCTCAGAAATTGCATTTTCTTTTTCTTATTTATTTAGCTTCTCTTTGATAATTGGTTGTAATTAACAGACGCACAACTTCATTACGTTTGTGAGGAAAATTAAGTTATATTTTTTCCTTTTTTTGTCGTAGATCGAGTTGGTTTAAGACGAGTTTTATTATTATTAAATATTTTTTTTTATTTGATGTCTCGAAAACTTACAGGTAAATGGAATTCATAATGTGTATTGATGAAATAAATAGAGAAACTATTGCGTTAAAAAATTTATTTGTATTGTTCGTTTAAGAAATTGGTTGTATTAGTTTAGATATTAGTTATGGTTAAGAAAATTGTTAGTTTTTGTGATAAGAAAAAGGTTAATTAACCTCTCAGTAAAAATTATTTATTAGAGGTATTTATTAAAATATTTGTAGTTATTATCAAAAGTCTGTGAGAAACTTGAATATGTGTAGATTATAATTAGACTAGTGTTTACATTTAAACTCTTTATTGAATTTTTGCTGTTTTCTACTAAAAATGTATCGCTGTTTATTAGCATTTTAAGTTAATTTGTATTTCAATTTAGTACGAAATTTTGAAGAAAGAATATTTAACAAAATTCGGGTGAAATTATTTATTAAAGCTACAAATTAAAATACATTAAAATTGTTAACTACAGTATTTTGTAATTCAGTATAACTACAGTATTTAATTCTTGAATAATTAATTATTTTAATTATATTCATCATTCATAAATAACTATGTTATAAAATAATGTAGTTATTTACTAATGACATTTAGAACAACATGCATACGCGTGATGATGAAATAAAGATTTATTGAAAATATTATTTATTTTATTTGTTTAATTAGAAAGTGGATACGTTTAAAGAATTCAAAAGCAGAAAACTGTGAAAAATAAATAAAAAAATATTGTTCAAAATCAATTAAAATTTTAAAACTGAAATGATTTAAATGGTTTTTCATTTCAATTGAAATTTTTAATTTTACAAATAAATCTTATGTTAAAATTGAATGATTTTGAAAAAAATTTACTTTAATTCATAACCTAAAATTAACTACACACTAGATAGTAAGAAATTTAATTAAATTATTCCAAATAACCTACACAGAACAAAAAAAAAAAAAAAAAAAAATATTAAACAAACATTTTAAAAATAAATCACACAGATTCAGTCTTATCTAACTTTTTAATTTTTATTTTCTGCATTTCCGAAAACTTTAAAATTACTCAAATGCTGATACGACGCAGCTAAACTAATTCAAGATTTCCTATACTCTATAAAAATAATCAAAAGGAAAAAAAAAATAAAAATCAAGAAATTAAGATGCAACAAAAGGTCCTCCTCTCTGTTATTAATTACCCAAGTCAAATTAACGGAATTAAATCTAATCTTTCTAATGGTTTAACCCTATCAGAACGAAGGCAGTTTAGCGTCAGAAAATTTCCCCCCTTTTGAAACTACCCTTTCTGTGTTATCATGAAATCAGAACGTTTAAAAGATTCTTTTATTTAATTATTATTTTTTCTTCGTTTACGTTCTGGCTCCGCTAGCCTTTAGATTCTTTATCTCCATAAATGGAATGTCGAATATGAATAAAAATTCATCATTTTAGGAAAAGAGGTGAAATGAGCGAGGTAAAAGTGAAGTTGAGATAGAGAAAATAATTTCTATTTCTATGTCTAGAATTCCGTAATTGAATCAGGTAATTCTTATTAAAAAGAAGAAGAAAAAAAAAATGGGTAAGAGAATCTTAGAAATTGCATTTTCTTTTTCTTATTTTTCAGTCGCTTCTCTTTGATAATTGGTTGTAATTAACAGACGCAAAACTTCATTACGTTTGTGAAGAAAATTAAGTTTTATATTTTCTTTTTTTTCTCAGATCGAGTTGGTTTAAGACGAGTTTTATTATTATTATATACATTTTTTTTTATTCGATGTCTTAAAGACAGGTAATTGGAATTCATAATATATATTTGTGAAATAAAAAGAGAAACTACTGTGTTTAAAAAAAAAGATATTTTGATTGTTATTTTAATAAATTGGATGTATTAGTTTAGATAATAGTTATAGTTTAGAAAATTGTTAGTTTTTGTGATAAGAATAAGGTTAATTAACCTCACAGAAAAATATATTTATCAGAGACATTTATTAAAATATATGTAGTTTTAATCAAATGTCTTGGAAAAGCTTTTATATATGTAGATTATAATTAGACTACTGTTTACATTTAAATTATTTATTGATTTTTTGTTGTTTTATACTAAAAAATGTCTGGCTGCTTATTAGTATTTAAAATTGATTTGTATTTCTGTTTGCATGAAATATAGATAAAAAAATAATATTATTGATTATAATGTTGTTGGTGAACTATAATGCTATTGACGAAATAAACATTTACTGAAAAATAATAACTGTTAAATACGTTATTTTATAATGTAGTTATTTACGAATGATGTTTAAAATAATATGCATAAGCATATTGTTGAAATAAACAGTTATTGAGAAAAAATATTAGTTTTATTTGCTTAATTCGAAACTGGATAAGTGTAATGAGAGCAAAAAAAAAAAATTTATTATTCTGAAAAATTAAAAAATTCTCTGAAAAATAAAAAGTATTATTCAAAATCAATTATCTTTTCTAATTTTGTAAAGATATTAAATGAATTAAAAGTTTTTCATTCAAATTGAAATTATTAATTGTACAATGTGTATGCTAAAATTGAATTTTTAAAAAAAATGTATTTCAATTCATAATCTAAAATTAACTACACACTAGATAATAGGAAATTTAATTAAATTATTCCAAACTATCTAAACAGATCCAAACAAAAAAATAAATAAATAAGCAAACATTTTCCAGATAAATCACGCAGATTCAGTCTTATTTAACTTTCTAATATTTCTCTTTATCCATTTTCTTAAAATTACAATCTGATAAAAAAATAAGTCAAGATTTCTTACAAAAATGAGAAAAGTAAAAAAAAATAATAATAAGGAAATTAAGACGCAACCAAAGGTCCTCCTCTCTGTTATTAATTAGCCAAGTCAAATTAACGGAATTAAATCTAATCTTTCTAATGATTTAACCCTATCAGAATGAAGGCAGTTTAGCGTCAGAAAATTTCCCCCTTTTGAAACTACCTTTCTGTGTTATCATGAAATCAGAACGTTTAAAAGATTTCTTTTATTTAATTATTATTATTATTATTTTTTTTTTTCGTTTACGTTTTGGCTCCTGATTCTTTATTGTCCTAAAAGGAATGCCGTATATGAATAAAAATTCATCATTTTAGGAAAAGAAGTGAAATGAGCGAGGTAAAAGTCAAGTTGCGATAGAGAAAGAATTTCTACTTTTATATCCAGAATTCCGTAATTGAATCAGGAAATTCTTATTAAAAAGAAGGAAAAAATGGAAAAAGAAAAAAAATGGGTCAGAGAATCTTAGAAATTGTATTTTTTCTTTTTATTTAAGTCGCTTGTCTTTGATAATTGGTTGTAATTAGCAGACGCAAATCTTCATTACGTTTGTGAGGAAAATTAAGTTATATTTTTCCTTTTTTACTTAGATGGAGTTGCTTTAAGACGAGTTTTATTATTATTATACATTTTTTTTATTCGATGTCTCGAAGTCTAATAGGTAAATGGGATTCATAATGTGTATTTATGAAATAAACAGAGAAACTATTATGTTAAAAAAAATTTGAATTGTTCGTTTAAGAAATTGGTTGTATTAGTTTAGACATTAGTTATAGTTAAGAAAATGGTGAGTCTTTTTGCTAAGAAAAAGTTTAGTTAACCTCACAGAAAAATATGTTTAATAAAGATATTTATTAAAATATATGTAGTTATAATCAAAATTCTGTGAAAAACTTTTATATATGTAGATTATAATTAAACTAGTTTTTACATTTAAGCTATTGGTTGAATTTTTGTTGCTTTGTACTCAAAATTGTCTCGCTGTTTGTTAGCATTTTAAATCAATTTGTATTTCAGTTTGTGAAATTTAGAAATAAAAATATTTAACTATATTCAGGGAAAATTCCTTGTTATCGCTAAAAATTTTCAGACTTTTTTTATGCTAACTTAATCATTATTTATTGTAAAATTTTACCGTTAAGGAATAACATTTTTTTACTGTTTTGGTATAACACAAGACTAACAAATTATTGAATCATGACAGGAAAAAATGTTTTTCAAAAATTAAAAGAATAATTGCAATATTGTAGCAAATATGAGATTTAATTATAGTTTTAAAGTCAATATTCTATATTAGAAAATTGTAACAATTTTGTTTTTCTTTCTCTGATATTATGAACAGAAATATTTAAATAATTACTATAATTATTACAATAGTATTGAGAAATATTAACTGGTATCTACATTATTTTATAATATATTTATTTACTGATGACGTTTAAAATAACATGCTTATGCATATTGATGAATAAACAGTTGTTTTGAAATTATAACTGTTGACTACAGTATTTTATAATGTAGTTATTTACATTATAATGTAATGTAGTAAAATATGTTTACATTATTTTATAATGTAGTTATCTACAAATGAAGTTTAAAACAACAGGCATAGACATATTGATGAAATAAACAGTTATTGAGAAATATATTTATTTAATTTGTTAATCCGAAATTGGATACGTTTATCATTGTTATCTAGTGTGTAGTTAATTTTAGATTATGAATTAAAGTAAGTTTTTTAAAAAATCAATTTTAGCGTTCTCATTGTAAAATTCAAAATTTTAATTAAAATTAAAAACTTTTAGTTCAATTAATTAAAAAAAATTAGATAAGATAATTGATTTTCAAAAATAATTTTTATTTTTATTTTCACATTAGTCTTCTTTTGAACTCATTAAAGGTATCCAAATTTGGGTTAACAAATAAAATATATATCTTCCTGAATAACTGTTTATTTCATTAATAAAAATATACATGTTGTTTTAATTTCATTTGTAAATAACTGTATTATAAAATAATGTAGTTAACAGTTATTACACAAAGTTATAAACAACGCAAATTCAATAAATAGTCTAAATGTAAACACTAGTCTAATTATAATGTACATATAAGCGTTTTTCACAGACTTTTCATTATAATTACATATATTTTAATAAATAATTCTATTAAATATATTTTTCTGTGAGGTTAATTAATCTCTTTCTTATCACAAAAACTAAACATTTTCTTAACTATAACTAATATCTAAACTAATACATCCAACGAAGAAACCAAATTTGTTTTTTCAATACAATAGATTCTCTGGTTATTTCATAAATACATATTATAAATTCCATTTGCCTGTTAGACTTCAAGAACATCGAATAAAAAAAAATATAATATTAATAATAAAACTTGTCTGAAACCAACTCGATCTAAGAAAAAAATAAAAAATAAAACTTAATTTTCTACACAAACGGAATTAAGTTTTGCGTCTGTTAATTACAACCAATTATCAAAGAGAAGCGATTTAAATAAGAAAAAGAAAAGGCAATTTCTAAGATTCTCTTACCCATTTTTTTTTTCCTATTTTTCTTTCTTTTTAATAATAATTTTCTGATTCAATTTCGAAATTCTAGACATAGAAATAGAAATTCTTTCTCTTCCGCAACTTGACTTTTACCTTGCTCACTTCATTTCTTTTCACAAAATGATGAATTTTTATTCATATACGACATTCCTTTTATGGCGATAAAGAATCAGTAGGCTAGAAGAGTCATAACGTAAACGAAGAAAAAATAATAATTAAATAAAAGAAATCTTTTAAACGTTCTGATTTCATGATAACACAGAAAGGTAGTTTCAAAAAGGGGGAAATTTTCTGACGCTAAACGGCCTTCGTTCTGATAGGGTTAAATCATTAGAAAGATTAGATTTAATTCCGTTAATTTGACTTGGCTAATTAATAACAGAGAGGAGGACCTTTTGTTGCGTCTTAATTTCTTTATTATTATTATTATTTTTTTTGTCTCATTTTGTTTATTTTTATAGATTGTAAGAATTTACAATCTATTATTTTATTTGATTTGATATTTTTATCAATTTTATTTAAGTTAGATTTAGCTGTGTCGTATAGGCATTGAGTAATTTTGAAGTTTTGGGAAATGCGTTGAGTGAAAAATTAGAAAGTTACATAAGACTGAATCTGATTTATTTACAAAATGTTTGTTTAATAGTTTTTTCTTTTTTTTGGATCTGTATAGATTGTTTGGAATAATTTAATTAAATTTCTTATTATCTGGTATGTAGTTAATTTTAGATTTTGAATTGAATAAGTTTTTAAAAAATTCAATTTTAGTATTTTTATTTGTAAAATAAAAAAAATTAATTGGAATGAAAAATTTTTGATTCATTTAATTCTTTTAAAAATTAAATAAACAATTGGTTTTGAAAAATAAATTTTATTTTTTATTTTTAACAGTAATCTGGTTTAGAATTTATTAAATGTATCCAATTTTGGATTAAACAAATAAAATAAAATTTTTCTCAATAACTTTTTATTTCATCAATTTACATTTGCATGTTGTTTCAAACGTCATTTGTAAATAACTACACTATAAAATAATTTATTAATTTACGAATGACGAATACAATTATAAAATAATTATTTATTCATGAATTCAATTATAAAATTATGTAGTTAATAATTTTAATGTATTTTAATTTTAACCAAATAATATTTTATCTATTAAATATTCTTTCTTCTGTTTAAACTGAAGTACAAATTAATTTAAAATGCTAATAACATCTAGACATTTTTCAGTATAAAACACGAAAATTCAATAAATAGTTTAAATGTAAGCACTAATCTAATTATAATCTACATATTTAAAAGTTTTTCATAGAATTTTGTTAATAACTAAATATGTTTTAATAAATATCTCTATTAAATATATTTTTCTATGAAGTTAATTAAGCGAACAAACCAAATATCTTTTTTTTTTAACACACTGGTTTCTCTCTTTATTTCACAAATACATGTTATAAATTCCATTTACCTGTCAGTCTTATAAACATCGAATAAAAAAATATATAACAATAATAAAACTCGTCTTAAACCAACTGGATCTTAGAAAAAAAGGTCAAAATATAACTTAATCTTCCTCAGAAACGTAATGAAGTTTTGCGTCTGTTAATTACAACCAATTATCAAAGAGAAGCTAATTAAATAAGAAAAAGAAAATGCAATTTCTGAGATTCTCTTACCCATTTTTTTGTTTTCATTTTTTTCTTCTTTTTAATGAGAATTTCCTGATTCAATTACGGAATTCTAGATATAGAAATAGAAATTCTTTCTCTATCGCAACTTGACTTTTACCTCGCTCATTTCACTTCTTTTCATAAAAGGATGAATTTTTATTCATATACGACATTCCTTTTATGGCTATAAAGAATTAGGAGGCTAGAAGAGTCAAAACGTAAACGAAAAAAAAAAATAATAATTAAATAAAATAAATCTTTTAAATGTTCTGATTTCATGATAACACAGAAAGGTAGTTTCAAAAGGGGGAAAATTTTCTGACGTTAAACTGCCTTCGTTCTGATAGGGTTAAATCATTAGAAAGATTAGATTTAATTCCGTTAATTTGACTTGGCTAATTAATAACAGAGAGGAGGGCCTTTTGTTGCATCTTAATTTCTTGATTATTATTTTTTTTTCTTTTTCTCCTTTTGTTTATTTTTATAGAGAGTAGGAAATATTGGAAAGATTTAGCTGAGTCCTATCAGCATTTGAGTAATTTTAAAGTTTTGGAAATTGCATAAAGTGAAAAATTAGAAAGTTAGATAAGCATCTGTGTGACTTATTTAAAAAATGTTTGTTTAATAGTTTTTTTTTTTTTTATCTGTGTAGAGTGTTTGGAATAATTTAATTAAATTTCTTATCTAGTGTGTAGTTAATTTTAGATCTGAATTAAAATTTGTTTTTTAAAAAACTCAATTTTAGCAATCGAATTAATTTTAAAATTGAAAATTTTATTTGAAATGAAAAAAATTAAATTCATTTAATTATTTTTAAAAATTAGATAAGATGATTGATTTTGTGCAAAAAGTTTTTATTTTTTACTCTTCACAGGAATCTGCTTTTGAACTCATTAAACATATCCAATTTCGGACTAAACAAATAAAATAAACATTTTTCTCAATAACTGTTTAATTCATCAATACCCATATGAATGTTGCTTTAAATGTTGTTTGTAAATTACTACATGAGATAATGTAGTAAACAGTAATTATTTTTCAATTACTGCTTATTTCATCAATAACATTATAATTCATCAACAGCAGTATAATCAATAATATTATAAATAATTATTTTACAAATTTCATACTAAATAGAAATACAGATTAATTTAAAATGCTAATAAACAACCAGACTTTTTTGAGTATTAAACAACACAAATTCAATAAATATTTTAAATGTAAACACAAGTCTAATTATAATCTACATATATAAAAGTTTTTCAAAGATTTTTAATATTAACTGCATGTATTTTAATAAATATCTCGATTAAATATATTTTTCTGTGAGGTTAATTAACCTTTTTCTTATCACAAAATCGAAGCAATTTTCTTAACTATAATTAATATCTAAACTAATACATATCAATTACTTTAACGAACAATCCAAATATATTTTTTAACATAATAGTTTCTCTGTTTATTTCATAAATACATATTATGAATTATATTTACCTGTTAGTCTTTAAGACATCAAATAAGAAAATATATAATAATAATAAAACTCGTCTTAAACCAACACGATCTAAGAAAAAAAAAGAAAACATTTAACTTAATTTTCCTCACAAACGTAATGAAGTTTTGCGTCTGTTAATTACAACCAATTATCAAAGTGAAGCGACTTAAAAAAGAGAAAGAAAATGCAATTTCTAAGATTCTCTTACCTATTTTTTTTCCTTCATTTTTTTTCTTCTTTTTAATAAGAATTTCCTGATTCAATTACGGAATTCTAGATATAGAAACAGAAATTCTTTCTCTATCGCAACTTGACTTTTACCTCGCTCATTTCACTTCTTTTCATAAAATGATGAATTTTTATTCATATACGACATTCCTTTTATGGCTATAAAGAATCAGGAGGCTAGAAGAGCCAAAACGTAAACAAAAAAATAATTAAATAAAAGAAATCTTTTAATCGTTCTGATTTCATGATAACACAGAAATGTAGTTTCAAAAGGGGGGGGGAAATTTTCTGACGCTAAACTGCCTTCATTCTGATAGGGTTAAATCTTTAGAAAGATTAGATTTAATTAAGTTAATTTGACTTGGCTAATTAATAACAGAGAGGAGGGCCTTTTGGTGTATCTTAATTTCTTGATTATATATTTATTTATTTATTTTTATAGAGTGTAGGAAATCTTGAATTAGATTTAGCTGCGTCGTATCAGCATTTGAGTAATTTTAAAGTTTTGAGAAATGTATAAAGTGAAAAATTAGAAAGTAAGATAAGACTGAATCTGTGTGATTTATTTAAAAAAGGTTTGTTTAATAGTTTTTTTTTGGGGGGGGGAGGGGGGATCTGTGAATTTTGTTTGCAATAATTCAATTTAATTTCTTATTATCTAGTGTTTAGTTAATTTTAGATTTGAATTAAAATAAGTTTTTAAATTATTAGTTGTGGCATTCGCATTGTGAAAGCAAAAATTTTAAATGGAACGAAAAAACTTTTAATTCACTTAATATTTTCAAAAAATTTGATAAGATAATTAGTTTTGATAAATAATTTTTATTTTTATTTTTCACAGTAGTCTGCTTTTGAACTCATTAAATGTATCTAATTTAGGATTAAGCAAATAAAATAAATACTATTTTCAATAACTGTTTATTTCGTCAATAGAAATATACATGTTGTTTTAAATATCATTCGTAATAACTAGGTTATAAAATAATGTAGTTAACAGTTATTTTTCTCAATAATTGTTTATTTTATCAATACGTGAATGCATGTTGTTTTATACGCCATTCGCACATAACAGCATAAAAAAATACTATAGTTAATAGATATTTTTTCTCAATAACTGTTTATTTAATTAATAACATACTAATTCGCCAACAACATTATAATCAATAATATTATAACTAATTATTTTATCTATATTTCATAATAAACAGAAACAAAATTGATTTAAAATGTTAATAAACATCCAGACATTTTTGAGTTTAAAACGTCAAAAATTCAATAAACGAATTAAATGTAAAATTAGTCTATTTATAATCTACATACATAAAAGTTTTCCACAGATTTTTGATTATAAATGTATAGATTTTAATAAATATCTGTATTAAATATGTGATGTTAATTAACCTTTTTCTAAGCAAAAAAAATAATCTTTTTCTTAACAATAACTAATGTCTAAACTAATACATCCAATTTTTTAAGCGAACAATCCAAATTTCTTTTTTTCTTTTTTCACACAATAACTTCTCTATTTATTTTATAAATACATATTATGAATTCCATTTACCTGTTAGTCTTCAAGTGATTCGATAAAAAAATATAATAGTATTAATAAAACTCGTCTTAAAGAAACTCGATCTAAGAAAAAAAAGGAAAAATATAACTTAATTTTCCTCACAAACGCAATGAAGTTTTGCGTCTGTTAATTACAACCAATTATCAAAAAGAAAAGCGACTTAAAGAATAAGAAAAAGAAAATGCAATTTCTAAGATTCTCTTACCCATTTTTTCTCTTTTTTTTCTTCTTTTTAATAAGAATTTCCTGATTCAATTACGTAATTCTAGGTATAGAAATAGAAATTCTTTCTCTACCGCAACTTGACTTTTACCTCGCTCATTTCACTTCTTTTCATAAAATGATGAATTTTTATTCATATACGGCATTCCTTTTATGCCAGGATCAGGAGGCTACAAGAGCGTAAACGAAAAAAATAATAATTAAATAAAAGAAATCTTTTAAACGTTCTGATTTCAGGATAACACAGAAAGGTAGTTTCAAAAGGGGGGAAATTTTCTGACGTTAAACTGCCTTCGTTCTGATAGGATTAAATTATTAGGAAGATTAGATTTAATTCCGTTAATTTGACTTGGCTAATTAATAACAGAGGGGAGGGCCTTTTGTTGCATCTTAATTTCTTGATTATTATTTTTTTTTCTTTTTCCCTTTTTATTTAATTTTATAGAGTGTAGGAAATCTTGAATTAGATTTAGCTGAGTCGTATCAGCATTTAAGTAATTTTAAAGTTTTGAGAAATGCATAAAGTGAAAAATGAGAAAGTTAGATTAGCATCAGTTTGATTTATTTAAAAAATGCTTGTTTAATAGTCTTTTTTTTTTTTATCTGTGTAGAGTGTTTGGAATAATTTAATTAAATTTCTTATCTAGTGTGTAGTTAATTTTAGATCTGAATTAAAATTTGTTTTTTAAAAAACTCAATTTTAGCAATCGAATTAATTTTAAAATTGAAAATTTTATTTGAAATGAAAAAAATTAAATTCATTTAATTATTTTTAAAAATTAGATAAGATGATTGATTTTGTGCAAAAAGTTTTTATTTTTTACTCTTCACAGGAATCTGCTTTTGAACTCATTAAACATATCCAATTTCGGACTAAACAAATAAAATAAACATTTTTCTCAATAACTGTTTAATTCATCAATACCCATATGAATGTTGCTTTAAATGTTGTTTGTAAATTACTACATGAGATAATGTAGTAAACAGTAATTATTTTTCAATTACTGCTTATTTCATCAATAACATTATAATTCATCAACAGCAGTATAATCAATAATATTATAAATAATTATTTTACAAATTTCATACTAAATAGAAATACAGATTAATTTAAAATGCTAATAAACAACCAGACTTTTTTGAGTATTAAACAACACAAATTCAATAAATATTTTAAATGTAAACACAAGTCTAATTATAATCTACATATATAAAAGTTTTTCAAAGATTTTTAATATTAACTGCATGTATTTTAATAAATATCTCGATTAAATATATTTTTCTGTGAGGTTAATTAACCTTTTTCTTATCACAAAATCGAAGCAATTTTCTTAACTATAATTAATATCTAAACTAATACATATCAATTACTTTAACGAACAATCCAAATATCTTTTTTAACACAAGTGTTTCTCTGCTTATTTCATAAATACATATTATGAATTACATTTACCTGTTAGTCTTCGAGACATCAAATAAAAAAATATATAATAATAATAAAACTCGTCTTAAACCAACTCGATCTAAATAAAAAAGGAAAAATATAACTTAATTTTCCTCACAAACGTAATGAAGTTTTGCGTCTGTTAATTACAACCAATTATCAAAGAGAAAAGCGACTTAAAGAATAAGAAAAAGAAAATACAATTTCTAAGATTCTCTTACCCATTTTTTTTAAATTTTTTTTTTATTCTTTTTAATAAGAATTTGCTGATTCAATTACGGAATTCTAGATATAGAAATAGAAATTCTTTCTCCATCGCAACTTGACTTTTGCCTCGCTCATTTCACTTCTTTTCATAAAATGAAGAATTTTTATTCATATACGGCATTCCTTTTATGGCGATAAGAATCTGGAGGCTACAAGAGCGTAAACGAAAAAAATAATAATTAAATAAAATAAATCTTTTAAACGTTCTGATTTCATGATAACACAGAAAGGTAGTTTCAAAAGGAGGAAATTTTCTGACGCTAAACTGCCTTCGTTCTGATAGGGTTAAATCATTAGAAAGATTAGATTTAATTCCGTTAATTTGACTTGGCGAATTAATAACAGAGAGGAGGACCTATTGTTGCATCTTAGTTTCTTGATTATTATTATTTTTTCTTTTTATTTATTTTTATAGAGTGTAGGAAACCTTGGAAAGATTTAGCTGAGTAATTTTAAAGTTTTGGAAAAGGCATAAAGTGAAAAATTAGAAAGTTTGATAAGAGTGAATCTGTGTGATTTATTTAGTAAATGTTTGTTTAATAGAATTTTTTTTTCTCATTTTGGAGCTGTGTAGTTTATTTGGAATAATTTAATTAATTTTCGTATTATCTAGTGTGTAGTTAATTTTTTGACTTTGAATTAAAATAAGATTTAAAAAAAATTCGATTTTAGCAACCGAATTGTAAAATTAAAAATTTCAAATGAAGGAAAACCTATTAATCCGCTTAAAATTTTTAAGAAATTAGATGTGATAATTGATTTGGAAAAATATTTTTATTTTTCATATTAATCTGCTTTTGAACTCATCAAATGTATCCAATTTCGGATTAAACAAATAAAATACATTTTTTTCTCAATAACAGTTTATTTCATCTCTATGAATATGCATGTTGTTTTATACGGCATGTGTAAATAAATACATTATGAAATAATGTAGTAAAAAATTATTATTTCACAAAACCTGTTTATTTCATCACTATACACATGCATGTTTTTATAAACGTCATTTGAGAATAATGTAACTAACAGTTATTATTTCTCAAGAACTGTTCATTACATCAATATGCAAGTTGTTTTAAACGCCATTCGTAAACAAATACTTTATATAATAATGCAGTGAACAATTTGTTTTTCTCAATAACTGATTATTTCTTCAATATGAATATATATGCTGTTCTAAAAGCCATTCGTAAATAACTACATTTTTAAATATTATTGCGTTTATTTATTTAGAGCATTGCCCATTAATCGGCTAATCGTGGTTATGAATTATTGAGGTCGACGAATGAAAAAAAAAAAACTGTCATAGTATATAAGAACTTTGAGTTTGACATTGCAAAGTCAAAGGGTTACATAAACGCTTTTTTTTAATTAATAAATGTAGCTAAATTTTAATTATGAAGCTTTTTCTCTGTTACTAATTATATACTACTAATTAAAAGAAAGAAAGCTATTGGCATAATATATAAGAACATCGATATTTTTTTATTTTAGAACTTTGAGAAAAGTTTTACATAAACACTTTTTTTTAAATAAATAAATTGTGTCGATTACGAAACATTTTCTCTTTTACAAGCTACACTGTAACACATCAAAGGGACAAAAAGATTTTTGCAAAGATTGCAACAATTCGGCACGTTTTAAGCGATATACTATTCCCACTCCAAAACCAAATCCAGAAAAAGAAGCAGAAGCACATTTCCCAACCTCTCTGCACTCTATCCTTATCTTAACCTTCACACCACCTCTGAACATTAAAGAAGAATAAATATTTTTATAGTACACTGCAGTGATAGTCATTTTGCTGGACTTGAATAAAACATCTCTTTCCCCCCTGCATCTGCAAGGAGTGGTAACTGCACAATAAACGCAAACCAATGGCATACGCCTTCCTTTGATGTGCCATTTTAAAGCATCCAGACAACAATAAAGCGCGTCACAAATAAGCTATAACAGTGCTGCCTGTTATTGCTCTTTCATAATGTTATTTATCGTCCTTCCTGAAGACGGGAAGCCATTGGAGTGAATCTGATTTGTCCATTGTAGAAGACTATGGAAGGGAATGGATAAAGGGGAGAACGTAATAATAATAACAACAATAATAAAAGTGACAGAATTTCGTGTATTTTTATTTATTTTTTTTTATTTTATTTTTCGCAGAGTGTTGACGGGAGGAGTTATGTGATTTGTATTATATGTGAATGTTCACTCCCATTGGTTTGTTTTTTTTATGTAGTTTTATTTTTGTGTGCTTTTGGTTTTGTATTTATTGTTGCCAGAGTCAATATATGCGTAGAATAAGATAAAATGTTTAGAATAAAAAAAAATTTTCCTCTTGTTAATATTAAAAGTTTTCCCATATATAAAATTTAACTACCTTTATTAGCAAAATGATGATAAATTTTTTAAGAGTTCTTTAATTCAATGTTTTACTTTTGTTTGTTTTCTTTATTAGTAATTAATGAATTAAGGCATTAAATGACTAAGATTTCTTAACTTATGAAAGCCTTATGACTAATTATAAGATTTTCTTCAGTATGGTGACTGCGTCTGTTTCTAAATAAATGCTGCCACCGCTAAAATACATAACAGTTATTTAACTTCAAATATTTGAAAACGTTAAAACTCTACTAAAGGTTAAAAATTATAGGACCCTTGTCACCCAGAAGAATGCATGGAAATCTTTTCAAAGGAAAACCTTGGCCTACCCTGGGCTGTCGTGATATTGATGATGATTATGACGTTTTCTTTACGCGTAATTAATGAATTAAGACATTAAATAACTAAGATTTCTTAAATGAAGAAAACAAATAACTATTATGATTATAAAATTTTCTTCAGTATGGTGATTACATAAAAGTGTAACACTTCATATATTTGAAAATGTTATATTCTTTTTTAGACGACTATTTATAATAATTATTACTACTTATCTAATTGTTTGTTTATGTTTCTAAATGCTGCTATTATTGCTCTTTCATGATGTTATTTATCGTCCTTCCTGAAGACGGGAAGCCATTGGAATGAATCTGATTTGTCCATTGTAGAAGACTATATAAGGGAATGGATAAAGGGGAGAACGTAATAAGAATAACAACAATAATAAAAGTGACAGAATTTCGTGTATTTTTTTTTTTTTTCTCGCAGAGTGTTGACGGGAGGAGTTATGTGATTTGTATTATATGTGAATGTTCACTCCCATTGGTTTTTTTTTTTATGTAGTTTTATTTTTGTGTGCTTTTGGTTTTGTAGTTATTGTTGTCAAAGTCAATATATACGTAGGATACGATAAAATGTTTACAGTATAATGTTTTTAAATTTTTTTTAGTTTTTTTATCTTGTTAATTTTATTAAAAATTGTTCCCACATAGAACATTTAGCACAAATTCTTTATTAACAAAATGATAAGTGTTCTTTAATTCAATAGTTAATTTTTGTTTTATATAATCTTAATTAATGAATTAAGAAATTAAATAACTAAGTTTTCTTAACTTAAAAAAAACCTTATGAATAATTATAAAATTTTCTTCAGTATGATGATCGTTTCTGCATCTGAATAAATGCGGCCAACTCTCAAGTACAAAAAGTGAAAAAAAGTCCCACTTCAAATATTTGAAAATTTTATATCTAATAAAAAAAACATTTCTCTAAAAAAAAGAACTAATTTTTTCCAACACATTTTTGATTTATCTGTATTTATTTCACTCTATGTAGAATAACAGACACCTGTTTGCAATAATTTTTGCTATTCAAGGTGCTTGTTTATGTTTCTAAATAAATATAGCCCAAATCAAAATACATGAAAGTAAAGAAAGCAATACCCAAAAGATTTTAAAAAAGCTATGTTAACGAAGAGATAAGAAACAAAAAAAAAAAAATGTTCTCTATTAAGTAAAAAAACAGATTTTATTCTTAAGGGGTTTTGAATACTAAGACATCAATTTAACCCACAAGCATACAAACTGATGTAAAAAAATACTATTTTTCTTTCACTGAAATTTATTAGATTTTGTCGTGTCGATATGGGTGTCAATATGTATTTATAAATACTTTTTTATATTAAGGTAAAATCGTTTGTGATCATTATATAATTCATGTGTTGTGATGGTATATTTTATGCGTGTCCGTTGAAAGGGGGTATATGATGGTCGCTAGCTCTTTGGATGCGAATCTTTTTTGAACAGATTGGACGACAAATTTCTCCATATTTGTAGTGATATTATCTGAACTCTCCTGGGCAATCACATAGAAAAAGAAAATCACAACAAAAAAAGAGCAAAAATCCATTCTGAAAGTTGTGTTGTAGTTTTTTCGACCTCACGCAATGTGCTAAAGACATTTAAATTTTTAAAGAAATTAATTCATTTTAATTTTAAATTAATTAAATTAAATTAATTAATTTAGAAATTAATTTTTAAAGACATTAAGACTTTTAAAGAATTTTAACATGCCAATGAATACGAGATAAAGAAATAGCACATATTGAAAGATTTTTTTGATAAAGTTAAGTGAAAGTTTAGAGTGTAATGAAATTTTCGAACATAAACTTTAAACAGAATCTGAACAGGAAGGAAATTTTTAAGATTGAGATTTGACCAATGAAGAATATAATAATGAATTTTATTTTGGGAAAGATGGGGCAAAACGGAAAAATGATACACATCACAAAGTGTGCAAAAACAATTTTTCACTATTGAGTCACACTTAGTCTGCAACAAGACAACTTCTAAAGCACTTATGGGTTTTTTGGATGACAAAAAAGGGACAATATAATTATTTGTAAGAATTTACTGTCGAATTTATAAAAGACCATTTATAAAATGAACAAAGAATAAATAAATGTATTCCTACTTGTATAAAAAAGAATGGTCTGATAGCCAGTTGTCTAGATCTCTGGTCTTTGGTGCTTTAAGTTTGAAACCTTGGCTGTGGCATGGATGTTTGTTAGTAGTTCTTAACCCCTTTAAACTGTAGATCCCGATCAAATTAGACTAATGTGGGTAAAAAATGGCTGTAGAGAGGCAAATAAAATAAAATAATTGTGTAAAAAACAAGTGTAAATTAGGCACTTCACACTAGATAAAAAAAAGAGTCCTAAGAAATCAGTTGTGCATTGCTTAGTTCAAAAAATACCAGAAAAAATCCGATAGAAAGACAATAGCTACTTGTGAAAAATGTAATAAATCTTTAGTAAAATAAATATTTACTTTTCTTCCTCCTTACACGAAAAAGTTATTCTAAAGAACATAATCATGAAAAATCTTTTTATAACTATAAAAGAGTAAAAATATGTATAATTTATATGTATACAAGAAAATTAAATCGAAATTTTAAGCTGATATTTCCTATTGAATAATGAATTTTGAATGATTTATTTTCTAAAAAATTTCAAACGTAAATATCATCTAAAATATAGATTTTGTTATAATTTGATAAAATTTTAACCACAAAATAATAGTTATTTTATATATAAATGTAACATAAGGGATAAAAAGATTATACTTCAACTAGAAGATAAAAAATGGACGTAAATTAAAATTAATATTTTATATAAAAAAATGTCAAACATTAAGAATTTTTTATTTTTTTATTTTTGTTAAAAGAGTTGATACGTTGTTGCGAAATTAACTTAAAAATTGGGGTCGAATCAACTCCATGCGTGTATTAGTATTATAAAATTGAGTGCGTATTTTGAACGGTTTAAATATTAAATGAAGTTGAAGAATTATTTAGTAGAATTTTTTTCTCAATATAACAGAGTTAATAAGCTGGGTATATGCAGTTTTATATATCATTTTCATTACAAAAGATAATTGGATATTTTGAATCCTAAGTATGAAATAAAATGCATTAATTTAGAATATTTTGAAAACTAAAATTAGTATAGATTAGAATGTCATTAACATAGATTAGATATGAATCGATTAAAAAAAATTGAATATAAACTAATGTAATGTGCATTAGTTTACTCACTATTCTCAATTAAAGAAATGAATTTTATTCCCTGCCTTCAGCAAATTTGCTGTTTTATCTTTCTTTTGTCTATATATTTGTATCAATTTTAGAGCATTGTACCAATTAAACTGTTTTACTATGATTAAAAAATATTTAACATTTTAATACAATGTTAATTTTCCTAATAAATATATTTTACTTTATTTTGTAATCGCGCTTCCTCCTACACACTGGCAGAAGAAAGGCCATGATACGCTCATCCGAGAGAAAGTATAACTCCCTGTGAAAAATGTTTAATTGGTCTACAGACTAACCTATCTCAACCTTACGTATTAGTTGACCTACAAACTCTCAACCAGAGAGGATGTATATTTAGCGCACTCTGCGCGTAGCTAAATTTCGGGTATTCGGCTTGGAAATAGAGTCCTTCCTCGAAACTATAATTATCTGCCCTTAAATATGGTAAACATTGTATACCTCTAATTATATGCGTGGAATTTTTGTGCGTGTGTAAATAAAGCTGCGAGTTCTCCAACTGGTGCATCAAGTACACTCAGTTACAACCTGGTCCCCCAATCGGCATAATACAATTTCTGTATGCGTGATCTATTTTATATTCTGAACCATAGTTATTTTAATCAAAATACATTGTATAATAAACCCTGGTATATATTAATAATGTAAAAAATACTTATGTATGATAATTTTTGTAAGGCATTGAGAATCAATCTGCGTAAATTCTGATAAATACAAGGAAAATTATTATGCATAGCTTAAGAAAATATTTATATTTCTGGTTATGTCTCTAAACAACAAAAATTTGCTGCATTAGAAATTTAAATTAGTTTATCTATGCAAATATTAGTATTAGTTAAAGACTGAATAGAATAATATTTCCAAATTTACCATTATTGCTATTTTAACACCTGTCTCGTATTAACTACATTATTATCTTATAAATAACTGAATTAAAAAAGGTATTTCCATGTAATAAAATTACTTTCTAAATCCACAGAAAGTATGCTTTAGTAGATTGTCTCTTAAAATTCATCGTTTACTTACAGATATAATTAACCTTTCTAATCATATATATTAGAATTTTATCTGTTATATACAGGATTAATTTCTGTTTGCAAAAGACGTTTATTAAATATATAAAATAATAGTATGAAGAATCTGTCTTGATAAACATACACTGTAATTGCTCAAGATATGCAGTATATGAAAATCATTCGTGTTTATTTGGGTTTTTTCTCATGGGTTTATTTGCTACCTATATTTCCCCAAAAATTAATTTATATTATAAATGAAATATAACAGGTTAAATTTTTAAAAATCATTAAGCAAGTACTAGTTGTTAGAAATATGTTTTCTAGGCATTTAGTGAAAATATAAAATATTTCCACCATCTTAAGTAAATACTATACATAGTATTACATTTACATAGTTCTACAAGTCAATACTCAAGTCAAGTTCTAGCCAAGTCAAATTGAGTCAATATTAATTTTTTAACAATGCATCTAATTTAGTTATGATCTTTATTGTGATAAAGAGAATATTTTTTTCTAATTTAAAAAAATTGTTACACTAAGAATTAAGTAATTTTATTTATTAACTGTTGTCCAATATTTTTGATGTGGAATGTTTCTATCAATTTCTGAAAATATTATTTCATTTTTATGATAAAAATAATTACTGGAAAAAGCTTTGTTAATAATATACTCAATATTATGTCATTGTGAACTCACGCAACTTGCAGAAACTGATAATAAAAACACTTACTTAATTATAGCAATTTTCCAATGTGTTTCCCACCATTGTTATATAGACCAGCTACCTAATTAGTTAAATAAACCCAATTAATTTCCCCTATCTTATCATACACTGCTGCCTGATGGCCATGCTTGTTAGTGCTCTGACCTTCACCGAGATTTCTGATTCGAATCCTGGCGATGGCCTGGATATCTGTTAGTGGTTCGGAATCCACTTTAAAAAAATTGTAGACCCTGGTTTAAATATCCCTCGTGTGCAAAAACTGCCCGTAGAGCTACAAATCAAACTAAACCTATAATGATCCACTATTGAGTCTGCCTTAATCAAAAGAGGTTTGGTTTGGCTTGTCGCTCTACGATCATTTTGTGCACAATTTGGGATAATTAGATAGGGACCTGCAGTTTAGCGTGGATTTCGAACCACTCACAAACAATCATGCTACTGTCAGGATTTGAACCTGAAGCCTGTGGTACCAAAGCCCAGAGCTCTAGCCAGTTGGCCATTATGCCGCCCTAAAAAGAAGCTAGATGATAGATGAAGTTTTACTAGCTCATTATTAAATTGATGATAAATTATGAATAAAATTACTCAAAATAATAATTATTTCTTCCTATATGCTACCAGGACATTAAAAAGGCAATAACTAATTTCTCGTATTTACACGGAACATACTCCCAGCACCATATACCACACTCCCAGCGCCGAACACGATCTTATTCCAATTTTCATCCAGTACATGCTATAGAACAGGAACATGATCTGGATTTCACCCAACCCTATCAATTTTCCCATACCCTATTATGTTCCGCAACTGCGTATGCCAATAACCAGCAGGTGAAACTCCACAAGCTCACCCCCTCCAAAATGATGCTACAAAAAAAAAAAAAAATAATAAAGAAGAATCAACTCGAATCGGGGAGGGTAGAGGCTAAGAAAGAGAAACCCACTAAAAAGAATATACTGTATACCAGAGGAAAAGTACACCTTAAGAAAAGACGCGGGCACAATGAGAACGTATTGTGAGCAGGGGCCCTCTTGCTTTGTGGAAAGGGCGCGAAAGGGGCGTAAAGTTGGGGTTCCGCCACGATGTTCTTTTCAAGACCTGATGGGTTCAAGAAAGTGGACAGATGTTCTACCCTCACGCCCAAGGTTTTTATTTTCTTTTAGTTCTTCTACTTCTTCATTTTTTTTTATTATTATTATTTTCCCTTCCTCATATTCAGAGGAAGACGCTTTTTGAAGAAAAAGTTGCTGTTCATTTGTGAGCCAAACGATGAAAGGGAAGTTTTGGTGGTGCTTCTTTTTGCTTGCCGTCTGCCAAAGGATGGAGGGATGGAATGGAGGATGGTAGGAAGTTGGAAATATAGAAGATTTTATTTATTTTTTTGAGTATTTTATTTATTTGTCCTGAATGCATCCGGGGGATTGCCTTTTTTGCAGTTGGGTTTTGTGGATGCAAGGAAGTTGAATTTTGTTTACTCTAATAAGCAAGAGATAATCAATATATATGGTGTATGTCTGGTATTTTTATATTCATCTTTTCGACTTTGTGTACTTTTTTGCTGTTGTTATTATTATTGTAACTCTTGATGTATGAGGAAATCATGCACCAGAAAAATGTGCAGTACTTTCTTGCAATATCAAAAACATACTACAAGATGAAAGGAAAGTATTAGTCAGTGTAGCAGAAAAAACCAGACTTTCTGCCTTTTGCTTCTTCTGGCTTTTGAGGAAGTAAGGAACTAGAAATCAGTTAACTATCATACAAAAAAATCCTATGTCGGAAATAACTATTTAAGCAATAGATATTACAATAAGCATTAAAAATTTAACAAAAGTATTTATTTTTTTTAAAAAGTCATGTGTAGAGGAATAAACACCATTAAAATGTTTAAAAAGATGAATTTTGTTGTTTTGTTTGTCTGCCATCTGTTAGTAAATTTAAAATTTTATTAAGAATTCTATCAAATGTAATTTTTCTTCAAAAATATTTTAAAATTTGATTACATTATTATTATTATTATTATTCTAAAATAAAATTAAATTTTTAATAATTTTTTGATAAATTAATTAAAGTGAATTGAATTGAAATTCAACATAATACATTAAAAAAAAAATTACATTTTATTTTAAAGCTTTCACATTGCATTTCTTCAATGCTTAAAATAGATAAACTAAAATTACTTTTAATAATTTATTTTAATTATTTTTTTTTAGTAATTTATACTTAAATTTATTTTATTTATGATGGCTAAAATAGTTGATTTATAATTGACATAAGAAAAATTGAATAGATTATAAGATTTTCAAAGTTCATTTAAGAAAACAATGCAAAAACCCAGAAAAAAATATACAACTATTATTCATTTATTATTATATTATTTATTTATATACTTTCTTTGCTTTTAGAATATATTTTCATTAATAATAGATGTCAAAGATGATTTTCAAATGAATTCTATTAGAAAATAAACATATAAGAGTTGTAAACATTATAAATTACATCACATTTTCTTAACATATTAAAGGAAATTGAAAATTGCATTCTATTATTTTACTACAGAGTTGATTGTCGTCTTCACTGTCTTGATTAATAAATTCACTGTCTTGATTAATTATTATACATTGCTTGTAAAGGATTTGCAAGCAATATTTAATGATTAATACAGGTATACTTAATTTAACGATTAATACAGGATTTATATTTCTACAGAATAATAAATTATATACAATAACACCAGGGAGTTTTATGTTCCAAACGTATTTATGTATGACATGAACAACCCACTGATGTGGGAGGAAGATATTGCTTTCCAGGATGTTTTTAGAGTTAACTGTCTCACACGCCACCAGTGGATTTGAACCTCAGTTCTTCTGAGCAATATACCTCTCGGGCATAAGTAGGGCCTTAACAACACTTAAACAACAATCAAAAGTTTCGTAAATTTATTTCTCCAAATAAACAAGTCTATAATAATAGCTTTTAATTTCTTTTCAAATATAACAGCACTTTATAAATTTTTCAAATATGTCATTAAAAATTCACGATCTTGTTTATTTTTCTGAGAAATATTCACATAAATGGAATTATGAGCCTAAATATGAACAGAAAACAAAGCTTTTATCAAACAGAAATAGTAAAACAACAAAAAAATTAAAGGAATTTTGCATTTATTCATTTCAAATCAAATAAAGACAGTGAATAGCTATTCTTTCATTGTGCATTTTATCGATATGCATAATACAAAACAATATCCTAATATGCTTGTAGGAAATTTCATTTTAAAACTGTATTTTCACATATATTATGCATATTTGAGTATTATTGTTATATATAGGAAATTGATCAATATCTCCTTTTATTCATGTCCTTTCCAGTAAATCTTTTCGTTGAAAATTTTCATTAATATTGGCTGCATTGCATATTTCTGTTTATATTACAAATAAATATTTTATTACGTATATTTTCGTAATATTTCCTTCTAAAGTATAGTACAAGTTCTTTTTATTTTAAAATAAAAAAGAAAAATTAGGAATTATGCTTTTAGATTTATATTCTCTTTACAGTAGATAAATAAACACTTATTCAGTTTTCAATAAAATTATTAGATATTATTTTTATTTAATTATGCCAAACAAACAGTAAATTTATAATTCATTGGAAGTTTTCTAAGATTAATTTACATCATATTTAAGCAATGTTAGACATTTTTACTTAAGCCAGGAAGATCTGAAAAAAAAAGTATCGAGGAAAATTTCAGAATAAATGTATTCAGATTATTTTACGATCTTCATATTTCTAATGTAAACACACTGTGATATTATTACAAATTTTTAATACAATTAAAAATTATTTGTTAGGACAAAAAAATATTAAATAAAATTGTGTCGTAACTTTTTTGATTTCTAAATTAAAATATGTTGTATTCAGAAGGAGAGGGGAACTCAAAAGAATTAATTGTATATTAAAGTGCTAGAAGAACAAATACAATAATCCGTTCAGCTCTTATATTAATCTTATAACAATTGATAATTTACAGCTCTTATAATACTTGATATAAGTACAGCTGTTATTGTAATCGTTAAATTTATGTGGGTTAAAAAAATAAGCATTCAGGGAGATTTAAAAAAAAAAAAAAAAAATCAAAATAAATGTGTGCAGATTATTTTTCAATTTTCATATTTCTAAATTATACAAATTTTTGGTATTATTATAAATTTTTAATACTATTAAAAATTATTTGTTAGAACAAATTTAGTTTAAAATATTAAATAAAATTTTTCCATAAATCTTGGTGACTATTTGATAAAAATGTGTTGTATTCAGGAGTTTGAAATCAAAATAATTGTAAATTAACAAATTAACAACAACTAAGAATAATAAATACAATAATCCTTAGAGCTGTTATATTTATAGAAATATAAACAATTTTTCTTACTTTGTATAAATCATTGTGTCTTTACCTATAATTTTTTTTATTCACGCCAAATAGGTGATAAATATTAGATTCTGGCAACCCTCGGACTAAATTGAGGCTGAGTGCTTTGAATACGGAGAGGTCAGAAAGTGGATTCTCACGGTAGAGGAGATGTACACGTTCCTGCAGTATCGCAATATTAACACCCACTTCCCAGGTAGTAATTTAGGGCCAGATGGTTCGGCAGACCGTGAATTATGGGCCCCGCACTCTTGTTAAGAAGAAAAGAGGCCCAATAAAGCACTTTTCATTTCGTTAGATGTCACTTAGGGAACTGGGGCCAGATAATGGAAGTTCCCAATTGGTGCCTGCAACGAAACTCAGTCTTTTAATTTTATTTTCCAAATAACTTAATTCGTTTAATACACGAAAAAATTAGTTGCTGTTCGATTGTAAATTCCTTTTTTTTTATTTTATATCTATTTTAGAGCCATATATATATTTATATTTTGTTTTTTGTTATTAAAATCATTTTACCTGTAAAAAATTATAATAAATCAATTTATTTACAACAAAGTTCTTCAAAGTTCTCATTCTGGTTTTTTTATTTAATAAAGGGGAATATCCACTGGATATTAAAATCTCACGTTTCAGAATGTCAACCAGTCGAAGTCTGATCTTTAGTCCAGTTAGGTTTCTGATTGGATAGCGTTTTACGGCTGGATTTTGGTAGTAGGAAAAAATAATTTTCCATCACTTAATTTCACTTTTTTTTCATTTTTTTTTCAATTTTCACGTACTGTATAACGAGTAATTAGCATTATTATTAGAGGTTTTTTTTTTCTTCTTAAATTAAACAATGCATTTTAAGGGTGCCTGAATTACGTTGTATAAAAATAAGTCTAAAAAAGTGTTTACAAACTTTATGTATGTATGGTTATAAGAACCTAATTTTTATAGAAACCTAAAGAATTAAGTTACAAGAACCTAATTAAAAAAAAACGTAAGAATTAAGTTATAAGCACCTAATTTTTAAAGAAACCTAAGATTTAAGTTTCAAGAACCTAATTTTTAAAACCATACATACATTATTTTATAACCATACATACATTATTTTATAACCATACATACATCCTTTTATGTATGGTTATGAAAATTTCATTTGAATAGTTCCAGAAATTAAATTTCTAGGTCTTAAAAGGTCAGTAAATCATAAATTATTGACTAGAACCGATTTTATTATTATTTTTCTTTTTGACTGGCATCAGTACAAAGAATTTTTAAAATTTATTGTTCATTAAAATTGCTGTAAGACAAATAATTAGCTAAAAATCTCTGAAAAAAATTAATTTTTTAAATACAGAAATTATTATAAGTAAAATCAAATTTAATTACAATAAAAATATAACCGAGTTTATCTTATGAACGATATGTTTATAAGAAGTTTATTTTTTAAATGAAGATTTCTATTGTTGAAGATGTTAATAAATTCTCGAAAATTTGACATTTTCCATACTTTCTTAGATGGTTCTTTAAAAGGCATTTTATATTATTTGTGCATATTTTATTTTGTGCTACTTTTCTTAAATAAGCCCATCTAATAATACCCCCTTTTGATTAAGCACATCTAACATAACATTTAAGGATGTGATGAAACGATTTTAACAAAGTGTCAGAAAAATTTTTTAGATTAAATAATTATTAAGATTTATTTTTTAGATTAAATAATTTATAACTTTCTTTAATTATCAATATTATATAAATTTATATTGCTATATATTTATTACCATGTCCACAAAAAAAAGTTTAAAATTCCATTATAGTAAGCTAGTTAATTTAGAAATAGAAAATCAGATTTAATTTTCCATCACTTTTATTATTATTATAAGGATTTTTTTTTATGTCTAATCATTCAGATTTATTTTTGCTAATTTTGGAAGAATTTCATCCAGTTCCTGTCTTCGTCAAACTCACTGCCCATACCGCAGTATAATTTTATACTCTCCTGTAGAACAGCAATCGAAGACTTGTTCCATCTTTCCAGCTTGGTTTGTCGTGTCGTTCTATCTTTCTCTACTACTATTAGCTCCGAAGGTGTCCTCTTCTCCTCACTGAACATCTGCCCTCCCCCTCCCTTTATCGATGTCTTGAATATTTTTTTTTGTCTTTTGAGATCATACGCACTTCTTTCTTATAGGCCGGATTTTCCTTTTAAAATCCGCCCCTGGAAATATAAATTTTTCCATTGGGGAGATGAAGTCGACACTAATCAGATAGAAAGAGCTGCTAGTAACCCTTTCGATCCGATAAGGGGTCAGAGGTTATGGGCTTTCGAACAGAAGTCAAGGGGTCCATTTCCTCCGCACCAGCGGTATATACACAAAATATCTGTGATTCTCATCTTACCACTACCAAAACATTCCATTTATGTTCGGAAGAGTCCTCCCTCAATAAAGAAGCAAGCACAAATATTTTCATGGATGTTTGTAGTGGTTCGGAATCCACTTTAAGCCGTAGGTCCCGGTCTTCTATGACTAAGAGCGTCACGGAGCAAAAGTCAGGCTTCTACCTAATCACAACAGAAGCTGCTTCTTCCTTTCATGAGTCAAGTAATACAATACGCCGACTTGACCATCTGTGTTTTGAAGTTTTGCTAGACCCCGCCAATTAAAACAAAGCACAAAGATATCATATACATTCGCATTTGCGTCAATGTACCTGTTTCCTCCGGAAGTGGTCCTTCTTTGATCAGATCCTATTTGCATTTGGTAAAGGTTAGAGACCATCATATGTACATACACCATTCAAGCAGATATAAATAAACTATACCACCACAACACATGAACTATACAATGATTACCAACAATTTTTATCTTAATGCAAAAAAATATTTATAAAAACATATTGACTTATTGACAACCATATATATACGACGAAATATCTAAGATTCTTTGGGGTACCTCAATAAATCCTGCTGAATAATTTGAAATTCAATTTTAATAAATTACTTTATTTTCAATAAGTTTAATAAATTGCATCAAAATGTGTCAGATGCTAATCGAAAAGAAAAAGTCTTCCAAATAAACTTTTAATAGTTAAACTTTTATTTCAGCAGTGGAAACTTACTTGTTGGAACAACTGAAATAAAAACTTTATATCTTACATGTATTCTTATACTCTTTCACTCCAAGAATCGCAAGAGATTTAAGACCCTACCCCCTACCCCCAATTTCCCACGGTGACTCACTAAATTTTCTAAAAATATTTTAAATTTTAACTTATTGTTGCTTATAGAAATTTTAAGAAACAAGTAAATTTTAAAAAATATTTAAAATCAATTCTCTAAAATAGTTGGGCACTGGAAACTTACATCTTTGCAACTATTCGAATGAAAATTTTATAACCATACACTACATTCTTGTAGAATTTATAAGCGCACGAGAATTCAGACCACCAGAAATTTCCTTTCACAGATTTTCCACAGTGCTTCACTAAAATTTTCTAAAAAAATTGAAAATTTTAACTAATTGTTTTTCTTACAGCAATTTTAAGAAAAAAATATTTTTTTAAAAAAGAATATTTTAATTCAACTTTCTAAAATAGCTAATCCCTAACTGGCCTTGTAGGCATTGAAAACGTACTTCCTGGAACTACTGAAATAAAACTTCATATCATACATGCAATCTTGAAATCTTTCTTCCCTCAGAGAATCACAAAAGATTTCAGATCTCACCCCAAATTTTCCGCAGCGCCTCACTGAATTTTTCCAAAAAAATTGAAAATTTTAACTACCTGTTTTGCTTGCAGCAATTTTAAGAAACAAATGAATTAAAAAAAAAAATATATTTAAAATCAACTCTTTAAGAAATAAATAATAATCTCTAAAATACCTAATCTCTAACTGGCCTTTTGGGCACTGGAAACTTACTTCCTTGCAACTTTTCGAACAAAAATTTTATAACCATACATCCATTCTTGTAGACTTTCCCCTTACAGAAAACGCACGAGAATTCAGGCACCCCTTAGATACCCAAAGATTCCCTGCGGTCTCTGACTAAATCCTGCTAAGTGACCATACAGAGAGTTTGCCATGGCCAACCCTCAGCCCTGGCTGGCATCTCCCTTTCAATGTTTACCCATTACTTCACTGAGACTACCATTCGTATGTACACTGCGCTGAGTTTTCGCCATGTCCCGGGATAAGATGACTCCATGTTGGGTAAATAGCAGACATTTTCAGGCTTTCCTTTAAGTGGCGCAACCGTCTGAGCCAGAAGTTGAGTTTCTTGTTGGACCAAGTAGTTGATTCTGTAGTTTTACCTCCTATTTCTTTTTGGGATTTCTTCTTCTTCTTCTACTTCTTTTATTTTCTCGTGGCTTTTATTTCTTTATTTCGCCCGTTCAACATTGGAGATGATGAAGACAACTTTTGGTATTGAATTTTTGGCTTTTGCTTGGTTACTTAGGGCGAGAGAGATTCGTTATGTCATAACTCTTTGGGTAAATGTTGGACTCTCTTTGGATCCTCTGATTCTGATTTCGATTAAGATGAGAAAGAAAATTTTCATCGATGAAAAGAAAAGAAGGTCAACAATTAGTTTGGTTCCACATGTGGGTCGCTATTTTTAGGGTTTGCTGTTTAATTTATTGGTTTCTTTTGCCAGAAAGAGATATTGTCAAAGGATTTGGTTCGAAATAATAACTGAAGCAAATTTGATTAATGTATAGAAAGAAAAGTTAGGTTTGCTTTGTGTACAACAACTAATAACATTCATTTCCAAATGAGAAAGAACGCAAACTTTTATTTTTTGCTTTCATTGGATTATATATTTATTATATATAAATATATTTATCATATATTTTCTATGATATATGAAACAATGATAAATTATTAATTAAATCAAATGGTGTCCAACAATTTAAATTTCTGTTAATTTTACATTTTATTTAGTAAAATGAACCATTACCTTATATATTTCCAAAATACAATATTTATATATGATAATTTCTTGATATGATATTTATAAACATAATAGTAAGAACATTAGTTGTTAATAGATCCAATGTTACAGAAAAAAATGTATATAAAGCTTGAGAACTATGGCAAGGCATAGGGATGGAGATTATCTCTTATGTGTGTTAATAGCGTTTTAAATAATTCACAATTAAATTCATATAATAAATTACATTCACAATAAATTTTTAGCATCAATATTCACCTTACAAAATTTGATTTAAAGAGTAGAATATGGTTATTTAGGTTAAACTTAATATTACTTATTTATTTTTAAAATTTATGAGTATTAATTTATTATGCATGGCGTATTTAAATAGGATTATTAAGTAAGACGATTTCTTACTTACTAATCCTCTTTAAAAGTATTGTTTTAAAATTCACAAAATATTTACAACTAAATTTGTCATACATAAACTTATCTACAGTATCTATACTTTTTATTTTATTTAATAATTATTTATATCAATTTCAAAAATTTTAAAATAAAAAAAACGTGGTACATTTTACCCTTTTTTTTTTTGTAGTTTTAAACATATTACGGCAAATAAATATATTAATATCATTTAAAAAAATGCAAACTTTTGAAATGATTTTTAAAAATCAAAATATAGTAAATTCGTTAATATTTTATGCTATTGACTAGAACAGAGGTGGCCAACACGCGGCCCGCATGTGGAAACGCCTTTAACATTTCTCCAGCCTATGAGATTTATCACACTTTTACAAATTATATTTATTTTATAATACCCAAAGTAGTGAAAACCAATGTATTAAAAAAAAAATTATGTTTTAATCCATACATTCAATATTAACTGTTCAAATTATGATAAAAATTAATTTTGATTTTAAAATAATATTCTTGCGAATATATGACAGATATGGCCTGTTTTATTTATGAGTTTACAAAAGTGGAGAAACAAATATCACACTAGTAAAATAAATATTTTTTAATGATTTCATTTTTTTATATCCTTTACATTTATATATTTTTTATATTTCATTTTTAGTGCTATATATTTCTGTACAGTGTGGTTTAGTATCATTATTATTATATTATCTATGTTTACATGTAAGAATAGAAGTAAACACAAAAATAATAATTCATTCTGTTTCAATTTTTACCTCTAAAAAATGTCTATGGTAGGTCTAAATCTAATATGGGGATATATAATTTTATATGCAGGCCGTGGAGTTATGGGGCATTTCCAACGTTTGGGTTGACCACACCTGGACTAGAATGACAAGCAAGCTGACCGAATAGAAAAAAAGAAGTTTTAGAATGAGATTTATTGATATTCTTTCCAACAGTTTAGAACATTACATAATTATAAACAATGTGCTTCATGAATATTCCAAGCACATAGTCCCAACTGTATCATTCTATGGCGATTGAACGATAATATTTAATATTATTCCGCATTGAACCTCAAACGACAAGTGACTATAGGAAACCATTTCCAAGGACAGACATAACATACTTCTCTTTCCCCAACTTCGCTATCAATATGATTCTTGCCAAGTTCAGAACAGGTGGAAAGCATTTCCCATCGCCTTGAACAAATGAGAACCAGCTGCCAAACATTACACGCAATGATCAACAATAATGACTGGTTTTAACTCGACTAAAATACCTATCCCAAAAAAAAGGAAGGGATCTTTTTTTCTTGAAGGATAAGAACTACCTGAAAATGTTATCCTTAAATCTAATTCAAAAGGAATCAACCAGGGATTCTTTTTTGGGTGCCCTTAAGTCGAGGGTCACTTGGAAGTTAAGGGTCGGATTGGATTTAATCCGCTTTAAGTGGTGTACGTCAGTAGCGGAGGGAAGAATTTTGAATTGTTACGTGTTTAAGGTCTACTGAACGAATCTTTTCAGGGAGGGGGAAGTGCTTTAATAGAGTCGCTGAAGCAAATAAGAGCATTGTCGTTCGACGTTTCATAATAGAAAATGGGTTCTTTAGTTGAAGCGCAAACTAGTGAAAAAATAATTCAATGGATAGGGAATAAATTATAATAAACTACTAAATAGTACAAGAAAGTGCACTTTCTTATCAAAAAATCTCTCTCTGTATATAATATAAAATTTTAAATGTGGTTTTTGTTTGGTTTGTCGCTCTACGGTCATTTTGTGTACATTTTAGGCTAATTTGACCGGGTCCTACAGCTTAACGTGGATTCCGAAAAATTAACAAACATCCAGCCAGAATACGAACCTGAAGCCTGTTTCAAATTTGGTTCTAGTCTTCTTCGCTTTTTTTAACACACACACACATAGATATATATCGTATATATATCGTATATATATATATATATATATTTGTGTGTGTGTGTGTGTGTGTGTGTATGTGTGTGGGTATCAAAGAGAAAAGCGACGGAGACTAGAACCCCATTCGAAATTAAAATTTTTTATTTAAAATGCAAATTTATAAAAATTATGCATGTTTGTGTTAAATATAGATGCACAGATATTTTAATTATAAAATATATAATATTTGTTTTCCTCAAAATATAAATTCATTTGTAAACATTGCAATCATTTGATAAATTTGTAATCATTATATATATATGTTTTGTTATAACGAAATTTTATTGTAGTTGTTTAAATTACTAGAATTGAACCATAGACCAAATAAAGGTGAATATTGTAATTTAAGTGTGTACTATTTTATAAGATTTACCCAATGTTAAAACTTTATAAATATATTAGTTCTACACAAATTTATATTTAATTTTTGCACTGTGATATACTGATAGCATATAATACTGATTAAAGCAGTGTAATCTTCCTATGTTCGTGAATTGTGTCTAGTTTTAAAATCTTATTTAACATTCCTAAAGTAATTATATAATGAAAAGTTGAAGTTAAAATATTAGGAAGAATACCTTCAAAGCGATAAGAATCCAGTTATAAGCAGAATATAGTCCTCCCAATATTTTGCACAAGATTAATCAAAATTGGCTTTTTTTCAATGTAGCTAAATATGCATTGCTAATGTTTTATATACGACAACCTTAGTAACTTAATATTATATACTTCACAATTTAGCTCAAATTATTTTTTATAATTTATATTGCGTGTAATACCATATTATTGAAATAAAGATAAATGGATCAATTTTTGATTCTTAAAGTAAATTTTCTTGTTTTGGTGTTGCTAAAATGCATTGCAAATGTTTTCTATGTCAATCTTACTAACTTAATAATAACAATAACATGCTTTAAAATTTGTCTCAAATTATTTTTTTAAATTTGTATTGAATGCAATAACATATTTTTGAATTATAGATAAATGAATCTATCTTTGATTCTCACAGTACAATAGGTACAATATCTACAAAATACAACAGCACAATTCTGTAGGTATCGCAAAATATCCTCAAATTCTCAAGCTCTATAATATTAACTTCTAACAATCACTACAATTTGATACGTTAGAACAAAAAAAAAATCTCTTATATGTCACTCAAATTTCATTAAATGGGGATATTTCTATGTAATTAGAAAATCTGTCTATGAAAACTCTAAAATAAAAAAAATAAAAAAATAATGCTTCAAAACCATACTACAAAACACTTCAAGCAAAAGCCAAATTCTCCAGAAAATTCCTATGGACTAACGTTAATCATGAATCATTTCAAGAGTTAAGGGGCTTAAACTACCATTTTTCAGCCAAAATTTGCATATTTGGAATGAAGTTTTCTTTGCTTGCTGCACCTTTTGGATTGCGCCACGAACCCCTAACCAGGACAACATTATGCTCACACATGATAAAAAAAAGGGTGGGAAATAAATTTTCTAATTACACGTATTGTTTAGGAAATTGTGAATATTAAATATATGATAATAATAACTTTTTTTATTATTGTGGGATGATTAAGTGTACATCAAAATGACTTGACCATTTTATAAAAGTAATAAGAGGAACTTCGATAAAATTCATAAATCAAATTATATTTATATTGAAGAACGGCCACTATATACCCACAGGATGATAAGCACTACATTCCCACAGGACATAAGGACGTGTACCATCCATATTTCCTCCATACTAAATTTTTAACTTAATTGAAAGCAATAGCAGATCGAAGATGGATCTGTATTTAACTCCCCAAAGACGTGGGCGTTGCGAAGAACCCACCCACGGTCCCAAGGTGAATAAGAAGTGCTCGATATTAACTGCCAACAATCGCCACTGTGACAATGATCCATATGAATAAAAGAACATGCATGTCCTGTACGATAAAAGAGGACGATTCTTCTTCAGTCGCGATTAATGGCCAATCTAAAATGACGCCACCACTTGTCAGTTTAACGCAAATCCCATCTCGTGGACACGTCAACCCTCCTACCACCCCCCAAACAAGACAAATAATTTATAACCAGTCCCTGACGTTAACCTTAGCACCACTGTCCATAAGAACACCTGCTCCTGTTCTTCGTTTAATGTCGAGGGCGTGATTGAATATCTCGCCCTCATGTCAGATATTTCCCCTGAGAAAAGCAGGGATCGTATCGCCAGTTCCCCCCTCAGGGGGTTCTCCCCCTTAAAAACCATTCACCCCCAACGGAATGACTCGTTTGTTCCCCCTCTATAAGGAAAGACAGGAATTCCGGAGGTTTGAACAGAGTGCAATGGTAGGTAAGAAGCAAAAAAGAAAAAAAATGTCCCCTGTGGTTTCAGCCGATCGTATGTAGTACTTATACGGAATACCAAAGCACTAGACTAATCTGAATATTCATGCCTTTCAACCGAGTCCTTTTTTTATTATTATTATTCATCTTTTCTTCTGCTTCATGCAGTAATAAATTTTTGCTTTTACTTGATGGAATAACTAGGGCGTGTGTAATTAGCGTGGTTATTAAGTTATGAAGATGGTAGAATGCCTTTTCCCACGAATTTATTATGCATTGTAGGGGGTTCTTTTCAGATTTTTTTTTTCCCTCCTAGTGATGAGGAAATGTCTTGACTTGACTTGATTTTTCTGTGTAAAAGGACTTTGTTCATTGACTTTTTTGTAATCTTTTGTGTCCAAAAAGAGTGAGCTTCTTTCGTTGTGCCATGATGGAGTGTCATTGTGAAAGAAAATTTATTGAGTTTTGATTTGAAGCGTGAATGATTTGGATTTAAATGAGAGCAGATGTTTTATGTATTGTTCAGCTCGAGTCCCAACCTCCCTCATTTATCTAGCGTATAAAGCGGGAAATTTATAATTTATTGTCTCCAATTTTACTTTTATTATTAAAAAAAAAAATTCTTTTGTTGAATTAAAATATTTCATGTTGAGGATATAATGAATCATAAAAAACAAATTCACATTTTACTTTATTTCTGAATTTTTCTTTTACTGAGTAAAAAATTTAAACTTTTCTGTAAAATTTAGTAGTACTATTGCCTAAATAATAAAGAAGATTTTCAAGGGAAAGTGCCAGGGACAAAGAAAAATATAGGAAGAAAAAAAAAAGATGGATTGATGAAGTAGTAATGGATCTGAAGAACCTGAAGATCACAAATTGGAAAATCAATGCTCGAGACAGACGAATTTGAACTCGTATTGTTAGGCAGGCCATGGTACAAGTTGGACTGTAGTGCCGGAAAGTTAGTTAGTTAATGTCTAAATCAATAATATACGGATTAGACGACCAAATACAGAAATTGAACACCTAATTTAAAATAGAGTCATTGTGAAATACATAAAATCATAAAGAATCCGCTGGCTCAGACATGTTCATCGCAGAGATGAGGGAAACATCATTAAAAGGATTATGTTATGTAAATTGTTCAACAATAGAAAGAGAGGAATATCAGGGGAAAGTTGGATTGATAGTGTCGAAGAGGATTTTAGACAACTGAAAGAGATTGGTATTGGAGCGAAGCAGATAGAGAGCTGTTATGTTGGAGGCTCAACTCTGCTATGGCAAAAACGACGAATGTCTAAATAACAAAAAGGTTATATAACTTTTGAAATTAACATTTTTATATTTTAAAGTAAGTATACATAATAGGTTCCAATATAATTACAAATTTGTATTTAAATGCTATCTTTTTTATTGTTTATAAAATAGTATTATTAAAAAGTAATATAAATAATTCATGCAATTATTGAAGTTTTTTATTGTGCAACGAATGTTTTGAAAAACGATACGACTTGATGAAGAAAGCTTTTTTTTATTGACAACAAAATACTTGTTTGGAATTTTCAGAGTTTTATTTCCAGTACAGCATGCAAATGTTGCACAATTACTCATGAGATTTCTCCCACAAATTATTATTATAATTCTCATATTAGTGTAACACAGTATGTGTCGTAGTTGATAAAGTTGGATCTGCTATAAACCCTCAATATCAAGTGGTGAATAATGAAATTTGAAGTGCCTGGAGGTAAAAAGTATTTGGATGAAGGGAATTAAATTTACTTAGATCTATTACATTCTTTTCTTATGAATTATAAAACAGCAATTAGTCAACAAAGGCACGTATAAGTATTTGCCTCGTTGCTGTTATTTGTTAAATTTATTATTTAACAACCTCTAGTGTTATTAATTATATTGTTCCAACTTCTGATACCAATAAATTAATAAATAAATTATCGTCTATACCTCACTAAATTAGTTTTCTCTACATTATTACGAGTAAGTAATTTTACATTTTTGATTAGAAATTATTAATAATTCTATTGTAAACTCAGAGAAATTTTAATAAAATGGCAAACATAATAGGTTCAAATATAATTACAAATTTGTATTAAAATGCTATCTTTTTATTGTTTATAAATAGTATTAATAAAGAGTAATATAAATAATTCATGCAATGAGATGCATAGTCAATAAAAATTAAATATTTGATACAATAAAATGTATAATAAACGTTGTATAATGAACCAACAAATTAAAAATTTATTAACATTTATATGAATCCCTAAATTTACATTTGCTAGAATTTTCAGGGGAAAAAAAACGTAATAGCATTTGAAAAATGTTTAAAGAAAATTAATTAAAAGAACATATTTTCTAAGAATAATAAATTATTTCTGAATTTTATGCCTCACTTTTTTAATGAATAGGAATTGATAATTGAATTTTATATACGAAGATTCAAAACATTATTTAAATATGCATTCATTTCAATAACTGAAGTTTCTTAAAATTAAATTTCTTACCTTTAATTACCTTCTTCTTTAAATTCTTTAATGTACCTTAGAATTAAAATGTATTGAAGTAGAGATAAAATGCTGCATCAATAGTAGCATTTTAAAGGAATTTGATATAATGTTTATATAAATCGTATTTATTAAATGAAACTCGTAATATATTTCAAATATCTGTAAGGGATATCCACTACTGAATATAAATAATTAAATGTAAAATTAATAAAGAAATTATAAGATATTTAATATACTCACTAAAATGGCATGAAAGTACATACAGTAAATTGAATATCATTTATTATAGATTACTACTGTGCCCAAAATATAAGACCAATTTTTATTATTTTCAAAAACTCCTTATTTATTCTTCCAAATTTATTTCATCACCTTCAAAGTAATCCCCTCCGGACACAATGCACTTATGAGAACGTTTTTTCTAATCCTCAATGCATGCTAAAATGTCATTGGCCGGGATGACCTTTAAAGCGAGCGGCGATTTACGTTGAATCTCTACAATCGACTCAAAACGGTTTCCCCGGAGTGGTCTTTTGAGTTAAGGGAAGAGCCCAAAGTAGCACGGGGCTAAATCAGGTAAATACGGTGGTTGTGGAACAATATGGGTTTCATTTTTGGTGAAAAAGTCACGAAGAATCAATGCAGTGCAATGCATTATCGTAGTTGGCTTTTCCATAAATGTGGCCTCTTTTTGCGAATAGCTTCACGTAAACGATGCATAACACTCAAATAATATTTCTTGTTGACAGTTTGGTCCGGCGGAAGGAATTCATAAGGCACCACACCACGATAATCGAAGAAAACAGTCACCATGACTTTGATTTTTGAGCGACTTTGGAGTGCTCTTTTCAGTCTTGATTCACCTTTGTCACAATATTCGCTCGTAGCATAAATCCAATTCTCATTTCCAGTTATGATGCATTTCAGCTTCTCCTGATAGTTAGAAAGTATTGTTTCAGACAGTTCAACGAGACGATGTTTTTCCAAAAAAATTCAGTGTTTCGGTGCCAATCGAGATATGACGCGTTTGAGGTCCAAAATGGAATTGACCGATCCTTTTGAAATTCCAAGGTCATCAGCAAGAGCTCTAATTGTAAATCGACTGTTTGAAAGCACCAAATCTTTAATTTTTTTGGACGTGATCTTCATTGGTTGAGGTTGATGGTCGGCCAGAGGACTTTTCGTCTTCAACTCGTTCTCTGCCTTCTTTATACTATTTGTACCACTTGTAAACATTTCTTTCCGATATAGTTTGCTCACCGAATTCTTTCTGCAGCATTCTATACGCTTCCGCACACGAATATTCATTCCGCAAACAAAATTTAATGTAAGTTCTTTGGTCAATTAATTCAGACATTTCAATATCAAATCGCCCAAATCAATTTTAGCGTCTCACAAAGCCAGAGATTTATCACAACTCCAAATTCATCAAGTTCTCTCATTTATGAAAGCTGTGACTGCAGCGTGCGCGTTAGATGATTCCAACTTGAAGTTCTCAAACACAATAGATGTGCACGTTACTATCAGCAAACGAGAAAAAAAAAAAAACTAGAGCTACATTGACCTACATTTAAGCATGAAAGTTGTATTCAAACAAAGGAAAGAGTTACATTTATAATGTATAGTTTCAAGGATAGATAATTAAGTTAAAATTACTAAAAGCTGCAGTCTAAAAGGAGATTATTTCAACATAAAAAAATTCAACGAAAAATGCATAAAATCAAATAATTTGTATTTATTTCATTTTACTTTAAATTTTTTCTTTCTATTACCTAAACAGAAATAAAAATTTAAGTCATTGTACAAACAAAATAAATTTTTAAAAATTATTTCAAAACTCATAGACATTTGGTAAATAAATAATTTCGATGCAAAAATTTTAAATCTTATAAGTAATTCCTTTTTTTTTATAGTTTGCCTAAATGTTTAAGATGATAAATAAGAAGACAAAAAATTAGCATATAAAGAAAAACAAAATGTTCACATAAAAGATAATAGTATGCATTTTTTTAAATTAGGTTTAATTGAGGAAAACAACAGGAATTATAAACAACGAGATGTTTTCATTCAAAAACCAAAATAACGAAAGGCATTTCTAAATGGAAGAAAATGAATACGTTTCGGCAAGTAAAAGACGGAGAGATAAAAAAAATAATCTAGCCTTGTATTTTCGAGTACAGAAATGAGCGTAATTATAAGAATTACTTTTAAAAGAAGACTAACGAAGAAGAAAAAAAAATCAATTAACAATAATAAATAAATAATTTTAAAAAACCTGAAGCAATACTTCTAGAAAAATGCGAAATGATGGTATATTATGATTCCAGAAGAAATGATATTTACGAATGGCGTAAAGACATGGCAAAGAATGAAGGTATCATCTTAATTACCTAGACAAAACCACTGAAAAATAATAATGCGCGTGAACTAATTGCAGAGAAAAATTATAATTTTTTATACATATCCAAAATAATATGTGGAAATAGTGGACTAATTAACAAAATTACTTAAAACACTCTTGAAGTTACACAGTACTGAGATGATT
This sequence comes from Caerostris darwini, assembly GCA_021605075.1. Taxonomy (NCBI): domain Eukaryota; kingdom Metazoa; phylum Arthropoda; class Arachnida; order Araneae; family Araneidae; genus Caerostris; species Caerostris darwini. Next base: position 171,666 of record BPLQ01013075.1, on the reverse strand, counting down.
ACGTCTCAGGTAGTAGCAATTCAGACATTAAAGCATGCAAAATAAATATCAAAAGAATAAAAAAGAGGATTGTAAAAAAAAGTGAAATTTCTTTTACATTTTGCAGTACTAATTTTGTTTATTAGATAGCATTAATACTTTATTAGAGAAAATAATCCAATTAAGTTATTTAGTAAGAAGTGATTTTATGTTTTCTTTGGGACATGCAAAGGTAAATGTAAAAAAGTCAACACCAGAAAAAAATATTTACCATTTCTTTTACCCCCTAGCATTAGTTTTTTTTTTGTAGTCTCTCTTTTACATAGATGGCTTCAATCGCTGTAAAATTAATTAAATAACTGAATTGCTTAAACCTCTCGACACTTGATATTTAATAAAATTGAATTGTAAAGCGATCTGTATCAATTTGAAAATAATTGATGTAAATGTTTTTGAATGAGACGTAATTTAAATTCTTTAGGATGTCTCATAGCAATGTAAGTCTCCAAGCCCACTAGCTTTGCATATTACTATTAGCCCACAAAGAAAGCTAATGCTATGTGTCCTACATTTAAGCGTAAAAGTTGTATTAAAATAAAGGAAAGCGATACGATTATAATTTATAGCTTCACAGATAAATAGTTTAGTTAAAATTATTAAATTTTAAAATACTACTCTCTAAAACGTAATTATTTATAATAAAAAATTCAATGAAAAACGTATAAAATGAAATAATTTTTACGTTATTTATTTATTTATACAAGTTTTTTTTTTCTTTCTCCTAAACAGAAATAAGAATTTAAGCCAATGCACACACACAAAATAATCCAAAAAAATTTTTTTCCTAATACATAGCCATTTGATAAATAAACAATTTCCATGCAAAAATCTTAAATCTTATAAGCAATTCCTATTTTTTTATAGTTTTCCTAAATGTTTAAGATGATAAATAAGAAGAAAAAAAATTAGCATAAAAATAATAAAAAAAAACGTCCACATAAAATAAAAAATAGCATACACTTTTTAAAATTAGGTTTAATTTAGGAAAAGAACAGGAATTATGAACAACGAGATGTTTTCATTGCAAACCAAAATAACGAAAGACATTTCTAAATGGAAGAAAATAAATACGTTTCATTAAGTAAAAGACAGAGAGCATTGTAATTTCGAGTACAGAAATGAGCGTAATTATAAGAATTACTTTTAAAAGACGACTAACGAAGAAGAAAAAAAAATCAGCTAACAATAATAAATAAATAATTTTAAAAAACCTGAAGCAATACTTCTAGAAAAATGCGAAATGATGGTATATTATGATTCCAGAAGAAATGATCTTTACGAATGGCGTAAAGACATGGCAAAGAATGAAGGTATCATCTTAATTACTCAGACAAAACAACTGAAAAATAATAATGCGCGATAACTAATTGCAGAGAAAACAAAATTTTTTTCATACATATCCAAAATAATAGGTTGAAATAGTGGACTAATTAACAAAATTACTTAAAACCCTCTTGAAATTGCACAATACTGGAAAGGTTACGTCTCAGGTAGCAGCAATTCAGACATTAAAACATGCAAAATAAATATTACCAGAATGAAAAAGAGAATAGGAAAAAAAAATAAAGTGAAACTTCTTTTGCATTTTGTAGTACTAATTTTTTTTATTGGATACCATTAATACTTCATTAGAGAAAATAATCCCATTAAGTTATTTAGGAAGAAGTGATTTTATGTTCTTCTTTCTACATGCTAGGGTAAATGTAAAAAAAATCAACACCTGAAAAAAATTATTTACCGTTTATTTTACCCCCTAGCATTAAATTTTTTATAGCAAGCCCAAGTCTCTCCTTTACAAAGATGGCTTCAATCGCTGTAAAAATGAATTAATTAACTGAATTGCGCATACCTCTGGGCACTTGAAGATTTAATAAAATTTAATTGTAAAGCTATCTGTATCAATTTGAAAATAATTGATGTAAATGTTTTTGAATACGGAGTAAGACAAGTGATTTAAATTCATTAGGAAGTCTCATAGCAGTGTAAGTGTTCCAGCCCTCTAGGTCTACATGCTATTATTAGCCCACAAAGAAAGTTAAAGCTGCGTTATCCTACATTTAAGCATAAAAGTTGTATTAAAATAGAGAAAGTAGATACGATTATAATTTTTAGCTTAGTAGATAAATAGCTTAGTTAAAATTATTATATTTTACAATGCTGCTCTCTAAAGGAGATTATTGGTAATAAAAATATCATCGAAAAATGTATAAAATCAAATAATTTTTATTTATTTATTTATAGAAGTTTTTATTTCTATTACCTAAACAGAAATAAGAATTTAAGCCACTGTCCACACAAAATAAATAAATAAAAAAAATTTCAAAATTCAGAGCCATTTGGTAAATAAATAATTTCGATGTACAAATCTTAAATCTTATAAGCAATTCCTATTTCTTTATAATATCCCTAAATGTTTATGATGGTAAATAAGACGAAACAAATTAGCAGAAGAAGGAAAAAATAAATGTTCACAAAAAAAAAATAAATAGCATACACTTTTTAAAATTAGATTTAATTTAGGAAAACAATATGAATTATAAACTACGAGATGTTCTCATTCCAAACCAAAATAACGAAAGACATTTCTAAATGGAAGAAAATAAATACGTTTCAGTAAGTAAGAGACGAGAATTAAAAGAAAAAACTAGCTTTGTAATTTCAAGCACAGAAATGTGCGTAATTATAAGAATTACTTTTAAAAGACAACCAAAGAAAAAGAAGAAAAAAAAAAACAGTTAATAACAATAAATAAATAAATAAAAAAAACCTGAAGGAATACTTCTGGAAAAATGCGAAATGATGGTAAATTATGATTCCAGAAGAAATGATCTTTACGAATGGCGTAAAGACATGGCGAAGAATGAAGGTATCATCTTAATTACTCAGACAAAATAACTGAAAAATAACAATGCGCGTGAACTAATTGCAGAGAAAAAAAATATTTTTTTCATACATATCCAAAATAATACGTTGAAATAGTGGACTAATTAACAAAATTACTTAAAACCCTGTTGAAGTTGCACAGTACAGGGATGGTTACGTCTCAGGTAGCAGCAATTCAGACATTAAAACAAGCAAGATAAATATTACTAGAATGAAAAAAAAAAAAGGTTGAAAAAAAAGTGAAATTACTTTTGCATTTTGTAGTACTAATTTTTTTATTGGAAAGTATTAATACTTCATTAGACAAAATAATCCCATTAAGTTATTTAGGAAGAAAATTATTTATTTATCTTTTTTTTTACTCCCTAGCATTAAATTTTTTTGCCGTCTATCTTTTACCCAGATGGCTTCAATCACTGTAAAAATTAATTAATTAACTGAATTGTGTAAACCTTTCGGCAACTGAGATTTAATGAAATTGAATTGTAAAGCGATCTGTATCAATATGAAAATAATTTATGTAAATGTTTTTGAATTCGAAGTAAGAAAAGTGATTTAAATTCTTTAGGAAGTCTCATAGCAATGTAAGTCTCCGAATTCCCTAGCTGTGCACGTTATTATTAGCTCACAAAGAAAGCTAGTGCTATATTGTATTACATTTAAGCATAAAAGTTGTATTAAAATAAAGGAAAGGAATACAATTATTACATGTAGATTCACACCCAAATAGCTTAGTTAAAATGATTACATTTTAAAAAGCTGCTCTATAAAAGGAGTTTATTTATATTAAAAAAAATCGAATTTAAATGTATAAAATAAAATATTTTTTATTTATTTATTCCATATAAATTTTTCTTTCTATTTTCTAAAGGGAAATAAGAATTTAATTCATTGTACAAAAAATAAATAAATAGAAAATTATTTCAAAATTCATAGCTATTTGGTAAATAAATAATTTCGATGCAAAAATCTTAAATCTTATAAGCCATTTCTATTTTTTATTACTTCCTAAATGTCTAAGATGTAATAAAAAGAAAAAAAATTAGCATTAGAAAAAAAAATTTTCACATAAAAAAAAATATCATGCACTTTTTAAAATTAGGTTTCATTTAGGGAAACAACAGGAATTATAAGCAACGAAATGTTTTCATTCCAAACCAAAATGACGAAAGACATTTCTAAATAGAATAAAATAAATACGTTTCACTAAGTAAAAGACTGAGAGATAAAAAAAAATATAGCATTGTAATTTCGAGTACAGAAATGAGCATAATTATAACAATTACTTTTAAAAGACAACCAACGAAAAAGAAAAAAAAAATCAGTTAGTAACAATAAAGAAATAAATAAATAAAACCTGGAGCAATATTTCTGAAAAAATGCGAAATGATGGTAAATTATGATTCCAGAAGAAATGATCTTTACGAATGGCGTATAGACGTGGCAAAGAATGAAGATATCATCTTAATTACTCAGACAAAACAACTGAAAAATAACAATGCGCGATAAATAATTGCAGAGAAAAAAAATATTTTTTCATACATATTCAAAATAATAGGTTGAAATAGAACTCTAATTAACAAAATTACTTAAAACCCTCTTGAAGTTGCACAATACTGGAACGGTTACGTCTCAGGGAGCAGCATTTCAGACATTAAAACATGCAAAATAAATATTACCAGAATGAACAAGAGAATAGGAAAAAAATAAAGTGAAACTTCTTTTGCATTTTGTAGTACTAATATTTTTTATTGGATAGCATTAATACTTCATTAGAGAAAATAATCCCATTAAGTTATTTAGGAAGAAGTGATTTTATTTTTTTTTTCTACATGCTAGGGTAAATGTAAAAAAAAATCAACACCTGAAAAAATTATTTACCGTTTATTTTACCCCCTAGCATTAAATTTTTTATAGCAAGCCCAAGTCTCTCCTTTACAAAGATGGCTTCAATCTCTGTAAAAATTAATTAATTAACTGAATTGCGCATACCTCTGGGCATTTGAAGATTTAATGAAATTGAATTGTAAAGCTATCTGTATCAATTTGAAAATAATTGATGTAAATGTTTTTGAATACGGAGTAAGAAAAGTGATTTAAATTCATTAGGAAGTCTCATAGCAGTGTAAGTTTTCTAGTCCGCTAGGTCAACATGCTATATTATTAGCCCACAAAGAAAGTAAAAGCTGCATTATCCTACATTTAAGCATAAAAGTTGTATTAAAATAGAGAAAGTAGATACGATTATAATTTTTAGCTTCATAGATAAATAGCTTAGTTAAAATTATTATATTTTAAAATGCTGCTCTCTAAAGGAGATTATTTGTATTAAAAAAATCCTCGAAAAATGTATAAAATCAAATAATTTTTATTTATTTATTTATAGAAGTTTTTATTTCTATTACCTAAACAGAAATAAGAATTTAAGCCACTGTCCACACAAAATAAATAAATAAAAAAAATTTCAAAATGCAGAGCCATTTGGTAAATAAATAATTTCGATGTACAAATCTTAAATCTTATAAGCAATTCCTATTTCTTTATAGTATCCCTAAATGTTTATGATGGTAAATAAGACGAAACAAATTAGCAGAAGAAGGAAAAAATAAATGTTCACAAAAAAAAAAAAAAAAAAAAAAAAAAAATAGCATACACTTTTTAAAATTAGATTTAATTTAGGAAAACAATATGAATTATAAACTACGAGATGTTCTCATTCCAAACCAAAATAACGAAAGACATTTCTAAATGGAAGAAAATAAATACGTTTCAGTAAGTAAAAGACGAGAATTAAAAGAAAAAACTAGCTTTGTAATTTCAAGCACAGAAATGTGAGTAATTATAAGAATTACTTTTAAAAGACAACCAAAGAAAAAGAAAAAAAACCCAGTTAATAACAATAAATAAATAAATAAAAAAAACCTGAAGGAATACTTCTGGAAAAATGCGAAATGATGGTAAATTATGATTCCAGAAGAAATGATCTTTACGAATGGCGTAAAGACATGGCGAAGAATGAAGCTATCATCTTAATTACTCAGACAAAACAACTGAAAAATAACAATGCGCGTGAACTAATTGCAGAGAAAAAAAATATTTTTTTCATACATATCCAAAATAATACGTTGAAATAGTGGACTAATTAACAAAATTACTTAAAACCCTGTTGAAGTTGCACAGTACAGGGATGGTTACGTCTCAGGTAGCAGCAATTCAGACATTAAAACAAGCAAGATAAATATTACTAGAATGAAAAAAAAAAAAAAAAAGGTTGAAAAAAAAGTGAAATTACTTTTGCATTTTGTAGTACTAATTTTTTTATTGGAAAGTATTAATACTTCATTAGACAAAATAATCCCATTAAGTTATTTAGGAAGAAAATTATTTATTTATCTTTTTTTTTACTCCCTAGCATTAAATTTTTTTGCCGTCTATCTTTTACCCAGATGGCTTCAATCACTGTAAAAATTAATTAATTAACTGAATTGTGTAAACCTTTCGGCAACTGAGATTTAATGAAATTGAATTGTAAAGCGATCTGTATCAATATGAAAATAATTTATGTAAATGTTTTTGAATTTGATGTAAGAAAAGTGATTTAAATTCTTTAGTAAGTCTCATAGCAATGTAAGTCTACGAATTCCCTAGCTGTGTACGTTACTATTAGCTCACAAAGAAAGCTAGTGCTATATTGTATTACATTTAAGCATAAAAGTTGTATTAAAATAAAGGAAAGGAATACAATTATTATATGTAGATTCACACATAAATAGCTTAGTTAAAATGATTAAATTTTAAAAAGCTGCTCTATAAAAAGAGTTTATTTATAATAAAAAAATTCGAAGGTAAATGTATAAAATAAAATCTTTTTTATTTATTTATTTCATATAAATTTTTCTTCCTATTTTCTAAAGAGAAATAAGAATTTAAGTCATTGTACAAAAAAAAATAAATAAATAAAAAATTATTTCAAAATTCATAGTTATTTGGTAAATAAATAATTTCGATGCAAAAATCTTAAATCTTATAAATCATTTCTATTTTTTATAGCTTCCTAAATGTCTAAGATGTAATAAAAAGAAAAAAAATTAGCATTAGAAAAAAAAATTTTCACGTAATAAAAAAATATGCACTTTTTAAAATTAGGTTTAATTTAGGGAAACAACAGGAATTATAAGCAACGAGATGTTTTCATTCCAAACCAGAATGACGAAAGACATTTCTAAATAGAAGAAAATAAATACTTTTCACTAATTAAAAGAGAGAGATAAAAAAAAATATATAGCATTGTAATTTCGAGTACAGAAATGAGCATAATTATAACAATTACTTTTAAAAGACAACCAACGAAAAAGAAAAAAAAAATCAGTTAGTAACAATAAATAAATAAATAAATAAAACCTGAAGCAATATTTCTGGAAAAATGCGAAATGATGGTAAATTATGATTCCAGAAGAAATGATCTTTACGAATGGCGTAAAGACATGGCAAAGAATGAAGATATAATCTTAATTACTCAGACAAAACAACTGAAAAATAACAATGCGCGTGAACTAATTGCAGAGAAAAAATATTATTTTTTTTATACATATCTAAAATAATAGGTTGAAATAGTGGACTAATTAACAAAATTACTTAAAACTCTCTTGAAGTTGCACAGTACTGGGAGGGTTACGTCTCAGGTAGCAGCAATTCAGACATTAAAACATGCAAAATAAATATTATCAGAATGAAAAAGAGAGTAGGAAAAAAATAAAGTGAAATTTCTTTTGGCATTTTGTAGTACTAATTTTTTTTATTGGATAGCATTAATACTTCATTAGAGAAAATAAACCCATTAAGTTATTTAGGAAGAAGTGATTTTATGTTTTTCTTGGTACATGCTAGGGTAAATATAAAAAAAATCAACACCTGAAAAAAGTATTTGCCTTTTTTATACCCCGTAGCATTAATTTTTTTTTTGTAGCAAACACAAGTCTCTCTTTTACACAGATGGCTTCAATTGCTGTAAAATTAATTAATTAACTGAATTGCTTAAACCTCTCGGCACTTGAGATTTAATAAAATTGAATTGTAAAGCGATCTGTATCAATTTGAAAATAGTTGATGAAAATGTTTTTGAATGAAACGTAATTTAAATTCATTAGGAAGTCTCATAGCAATGTAAGTCTCCAAGCCCACAAGCTGTGCACGTTGCTATTAGCCCACAAAGAAAGCTAGTGCTACATTGTCCTATATTTAAGCATAAAAGTGGTATTAAAATATAGGAAAGGGATACAATTATAATTTGCAGCTTCATAGATAAATAACGTAAAATTCTTTAGGATAAATCATAGGATTAAGATAAACTTAATTATGATAAACAATTAAGATAAACATAAATTCATCAATATAAATAGCTTTAAATTCATTAGGAAGTCTCGTAAAAATGTAATGTATGATGAATTTTTTTATTCATAGTTAAAGAATAGTGATATTACAACATCAAGTTGAAGATGTTGAAAAATATGTTAAATTATGTATTAAAGATTTTATAATCTGGAAAAAGAAGTATAAAAAAAGTACGAAATAAATTATAAATATAATGTGTTCAATGTTCAACATTTAAAAAATATGATATTTATAGCGTTAAAGTGAATTGGATTTTCAAATAATTAATGTAAGCTTATTAAGGTCGCAATAAATGATACAGGGGAAAAAAAAAACATATCCTTTTCCATATTGATTTGAGTTTCTATATTGAATAAGGGAAATAAAAGTTTAACTTATAACTTGTAACTCGAGAATAAGTATAATGCTTCAAAATAATTCAAATTTGATAGTAATCACAGAAAAAAAATTATTCTAATTCTAAACTTAAAAATAAATACAATCTTAATAGTAGGTGTAGAGATGAATTTTAGAAACACATTAATGAATTAACTCATTAAAAGACATATTAATGCAGAATTAATTAGATAATGTCCTGTAGCGCGATACATTTTTGAAACAAAGTTAGATACATATATATATCCGATTCGTGGCTTAGTGGCAACGTGCACAGTTAGCGACTCTATTTCAAAAAAACGAGCAGATTCGATGGTGTTTGTGATGTTCAGCATCTTGCCCCGTTAGTCGGACTACCTGGGGGAGATTTCCAGGGTTCCACCCGTACGGTATGAAAAAACAGAGTAGTTCTCCCCAAAAGTCCATCTTGAAGGCATTTCCTTTCCTCTTCAGCGTCACGGAGCCAAGTCAGACTTCTACTTTCGGATGCTCCATCACAACAGAAGCTGCCTGCTCCTTCAGAACCTCCCCTTCTGCCGTGAGAACGCGTGGGATCATGGACTTGGTCTAGATGTTGCTGTCGACCAAGTGGGCTAAGAAACAACACACACATATATATATTATGTATGTATTATATATATGTATATATGTATGTACATAATTTTAAAATGAAATATTTTTTCACATTTCCTTAAAATACATAATGAAATCTTGAAACAGACGTTTGTCCAAGACTAATACTTTAATAAACAACAGAATTGGGACTTCAGAATGGGCTATAGATAAATCAATAAATTTTGAGTAGCAAAGATAGGCGTCGTTCTTTTTGATTATAATATCATAATAAAATTATTGTGACTAATGTTATAATCTCATAGTTTGTAATATTAAAACAAAGCGAATAAAATATTTTCTATTACTTAAACGTTCAAATTTTTAATAAATTAGATATATATTTTGTAACACATCTAAATTTATCCTCAAAACCTGAAAGTCATTCAAAAAAGTTATCTATCCTTTGAATTTTAAGAATAAATTGGACTTATGGTGAAGGGGGCTGCTATCCCTAGCTAAAAATAAATAAAATAATAATAAAAATGCAAAAAATAAATTATAACATTTAATGAAAGAAATTTTTATATACATTTTAAAAGCAATAACACACATATTAGCGAGTTAGTGTTTATAAATTTTGTACCAACTTTCAAGATTTAATATTATTGTATGGTACACACACTAAAACTTCTGTCTAGGTGTTAGAAAGTAAAGTATAAACAAATATGTATATTCATGTAAGCAAAAGCATCTTTTCAAAAATAAGTAGCATATAAGCATCTTCTCGAGAATAAGTAGCATATAAGCATTTTCTCAAAAATAAGTAGCATGTAACCATCTTCTCAAAAATAAGTAGCTTAGTAGTATTTGTGAATATTGTAAATGTAAGAACTTTTCTCGACATTTTAGAATATTTCCAAAATTATTTTTATTTGTTAATTATATTTAATTCCATTGCATTTTAGATATTTCCCTCTTATATGTTTATTAGAAAACTCATGCATGGATTATTGGCAGGGCCGGATTTAGATGAAAAGAGGCCTTAGGCTATTCCACTTATGAGGCTCTTTCATCTCCCATTTTAAAGTTTGTAAATTACTTATTATGTTGGTTTATTATTCATATGTGTAGAATTTCTCCTTATTTTTGAGTCACTGTTTTAGTGTTTACTGTTTTTAGAATAGTGTAATTCTAATTTTGCTAACAATTTGAATGTAGGCCCTAGGCTGAAGCCTAATTAGACTGTAAGAAAATCCGGCCCCGATTATTGGTATGAAATTTAATAATTGTATGGTTGTATTTAATCAACTGAATAGCAACTTCAACTTTTAAAAACTTTTTTGAAAAAATTGCTCAGAAATATTCAATAAATTTGCTGCATACATTAATATTTCCAATATAGCTTTTTTTCCATTTGAAAATATAAATATTTCATTTTGTGAAAAGGAATAAACTTTTTCTTCTCCCAATTCGATTTCCGAGAAATTAACTCCCTGGGGCCAAAGATTGGGCAGTGACGCCATCTAGGGACAACATTTATTCCAACTGTCAATTACTCTCGGAAAAGCTGCTGCTTGGAGACTTGTTTATCGTTCTTCTTTTTAAGAAAGCAGCGTGTTATTTTTAATTTGATGATATTTTGAACATTTTTAAATCGTAACAAATTAAGAAAATCAAAAAATTTCTCACTACAAGAATAATTATGCTTATAAATAAGTGTGTAAAAAAGTTCAATCTTTTTTTTTCCAAAATTTCGGGTATCAGGATCTGGAAAAAGCAAACAATTTTCTCAGGATGATAAAAATAGCATGTTGTGAGATCATAAGCTACTCAATTAGAATCATTAAAGATACATTCAAACAGTTAGCAAAGGAATTAAATAAAATATTTAATCTATTAATGTTGTTTATGAAATAGTATTTACTTAAGTAACTGAGGATTTGGTTCTTACCAAGGAATAATATGTTTAGTATTGAAACGTCAATTATGTTTCAGCATGCATTAGCATAGGAAAAATACTGCTCAGTTTCTTGTTGAATATGAGTAAACCTAGATAAAAAAAATATCCCTATAGCTAACTTGATTTTCACCAAAGCACACGATGGAAAAGTCCCGAATTTAGTCTTAGTTAATTGACATGGAATTTTAAAATTAGAACTGCACTCTAAATCCAATATTAGATGATGATTTGGATATTCTACTTAATAATTTCTATTATTAACTGAGCAACAAATTATTGTATATTACACCTGAAGGTATCTATTCTGAATTTATTCTGAAAAAGTGTCACGATTTGGGTCTTTGTTAGCTGACATAGAATATTTCAAGTTAGAATTACTCTTTAAATCCGATATTCAATGAGGAATTCGATGTTTTACTTAATGATTTCGATGATTATTAACTGAACAAATTATTGTATCTTATTATACTTAAAAGTTTCTAATCTGAAGGTTTTTTAAATAAGTGGCAAGAATTTGGTATTAGGTAACTGACATCGAATTTTTCAAGTTAGAATTACTCTTTAAATCCGATATTCAATGAGGAATTCGATGTTTTACTTAATGATTTCAATGGTTAACTGAACAACAAATTACTATATATTATTATACTTGAAGGTTTCTAATCTGAAGGTTTTCTAAATAAGTGGTAAGATTTTGGTGTGAATTAACTGATGTCGAGTTTTTCAAGTTAGAACAACTCTTTAAATCCAATACTCGATGATGATTTCAATGTTTCACTTAGTGATTTCGATGATTATTAACTGAACAACAAATTACTGTATCTTATTATACTTGAAGGTTTCTAATCTAAAGGATTTTTAAATAAGTGGTAAGATTTTGGTCTTTGTTAACTGATATCGAATTTTTTTAAGTTAGAAATATTCTTTATTAATTATTATTGTTATTCATTCTTTATTAATTTATCTTATTATATAAGATCTATCGACATTCACACACGATTTGGATTCCTGAACATCCTAAATAGTCTGGAATATTTGCTAATGAAAGAGTTGATTTTCCTTCAAATTGCACCTTTAGGATGAGTGTTCGGGAGGAATGAGTTTACAAAATTGTTTTCTAAAACAAACCCTCTTTTATCTTTATTAGAAATATTATTACTTTCCTGAATTTTGGAGCACCCTGAAGGTTTTCTTAATTATCATGATAAAACATATCATGTTAGAAATAATATATATAATCATATTCATATATATAATCCCGAATTATTTCTAACGAGCTCATTTGTATTTCCTCAAGTTATAAAAACTAAAAGGCAAACAAAGACAAAACAATTCCCTCCCCTAAAAAAAAAAGATCGAACAATTTATTTATAAAGTAATAGTTTGTACCTTAGTACAAAAAGGTGATGATATTAATTGTAAAATTATGCACAATGTTTTATTGTTGTGTTGAAATAAAAAAATACAAAAACACTTGTTCATTTTTCACGATTAGTTAAAACCAAAAACAACGGATTTTGAGGATAAATACATCAATGAAATACAGAAAATGAGATTAATATTTTATGTTTAACTACGGCAGACTTACTTTAGGGAATTATTTTGCCTTTTGTCTCACCAGTTTTTGGAATGATTCTTTACTGAGGAATTATGAATAAATAAAAAGAAGCCTTCTCGAATTTTCCAATGATGTGCGTTTGGAAAATAAAGCCATCATTCCAACGTCTCAGTCATCGTCAAGAACTGTAACTGACAGTCGAATTCTCAAGACACGCAATTACAAAGTACAAAAATTTTTTGTTTTTCATGCTTGCGATGTTATAAGCAAAATATCATCGACAAAACAGGGATGAATAAAGAACAAACACGGATTTTTTTTTAAGTCTAGCAGAATTTTTTATTGATGCAAATATTAGTTTCCTCAGGGATTTTTCACAAGCGTCGAAAAGCAAAAAAAAAAAAAAAAAAAAAAAAAAAAAAAAAAAAAAAAAAAAAAAAAAAGTATTATGTTAATTCTCGATAGAAAAGTTCTTCCCAAATTTGTGTATAGCCAGGAGATTTGGAGAAATATATATGTATCTACAAAAATGATGTGATTTTTAGTGAGGAAGAGAAATATATTTTGATTTTCTTCTGAAGCTGTGTTCATTAAAATAAGTTTTCATCCTTATTGTCAAAGGATTTCGTGCATGTGAAAGAAAATGAAGTAATTTTATTTAGAACATTCATTGCCTTGTTTTCGATGCATTTAATTCTTTTTAATATTTTTTAGTTTAGTATTTATTAATGTTTTTATTACAAACATTGAATATTAAGATAATAAGCTTATGGAAGTGAATTCTCAAAGCGAACGTAGAAATTAATAATCTTAAAATAATAATTGCTCCAAATGAACTAAACATGCACGCTTTAATTATTATATGCATTTAATTAAGTGACGCTGACTTAGTTAATTACTAGCATTTAAAAAATTTACGAAACATTTGAAAGATTTATTTTGTTTGTTTTTAATTTTTTGTAAAATTTTTTGTTGTTTGTTTTTAATCATTAAAAAGAATTAGAAATCAGTGCTATGATAATCACGATTAATAATTTTTATGTCTTTTTCTGTTGTAAAAGAAGTTAAAAAAAAAATCTTTAATAGAGATTTTAGAAAAAAACTTATGATGTCATTTTTTCATATTAAATAAATAAAATTCTAAGAGTAATCAGATTAAACTAATAATAATATTAATAATAATAATAAACTATGAGATTATAAAATGTATGGAATATTAACAGTGATCAATATTCATAAGAAACGATATGTTTCTTGAAAAATATAAACTTATTTTTATATAAAATGAGCTACTGTTTTTATTTAAAATAAACATATCTGTTAGCCAACATGTTAAACTAATATACAGGAGATTAAATTTGAATTTGCTGATGTATAAGTATGCATGTCTATTCCATCAAAAATATAATTAAATAATAATAACAAAGAATTTAGAAACACAATCAGGTTATATTATAAAGCTACTATAATACTCACTGTATAAAAATTTCCATGTCCTTTATAGTAGTTAATACCATTAAAAAACACCCTCTAAAAGCGCAAAAAAAATCATTTTAACATCCTAAGTGCACATAAGCTGCAGCAATGAAACAAGTCACTTGTCACATCTGTTAATGCCAAACGTGACAGTGGTGCCATTACCACAAAACCTGGTGGATTGACAAGTGGAAGACTGTTATATGGTCAGACGAATCATCTTGCACATTTTCCCCCCCCAACAGGAATGTGCACGTTTGGAGGACACCTGCACAGACGTGTGATTGTGATTGTCTACTTCCAACTGTCAAAAATGGAAGTGGATCTGTCTGATATGGGCAGCCATGGTTTTCTGCTGTCCTAATCGTAAACTAAAAGAAATATCATTGGGGAGAAGTAAAGAAAAGTTTTAGTTGGCCAAGTCCCTCCTGCGATGTAAACTACTGGAGATTGAATTTTCCAGGATGATAATACTGTATTCATGCAGTGGTACCTCTCTAGTCATTGTTTGTTGATGAACACAGGAAGAAATGAAACTTCTACTTTGGCTCGCACAGTCCTCCTGCCTCAATATCACGGTCTATTTTAGAGCAATCAATCCGGAATTGATATCCATCACAGGAACCTCTCCCGAAACTTTCACAATATTTCCATGAAGAGTTCAATATAACTCAAAACGTTGTTCAGCATTTGTATGATTCGATTCCCAGATGATTCTACTCTGTATTACACGTCTGTGACCCTACGGTATATTAGTAAAGGATTCCTTATAACTCTAGGGTATTTCCATTCTTTTGATAACCCCCCGTATATACATATACATTATATATATATATATGTATATATATATGAGACTGTTCAGATTTAAAGCAAAACTTTTAGTAATTGCATCTTATTGGAACAAAAGATTTTGTTCAGTGATGATAACTAATTTGAACAAGATTTAAAAACAGGGAAAAAGGAAAGATGCTTTACTAAGAAGAAGACGAAGATACTTTAACTTGTATCTTCTGTAATTGTAAAGGTCTGATTTACCTCAATTAACTAAGTATAATGCTTTTTAAAAATTTAAATTATCTAAACACTTTTACTTGACACTATTTAATTTAGCAACAAGTTTCAGAATAATTCAGTAAAAAATTATTTTCGTTGTTTTATTTGTTTGGTTACACTGTGAAAGAAACAGAAAAATATGCACGTCTGCAAAATATTTTTGTCATAAACTTATATTGTTATAATTAAAACATCTTTACAGTCAGCTTCAAATATTGTATATCGTACACCCCTGCAAAATTTTGCACAAAATTCCGTTTACAAAATTGATCACCCATTTTATTTTTTAACAAGATTTATAATTTGCGTTCCAAAAAGCAAAATATTTCCATTTTAATACCAACGAAGCTAATAAATATATTATTCAGAAAATAAAACCAAACAAAAAAAAAATAATTAATTAGAAGAATATCTGATTAATAGGATACCTAATATTGCAATTAATTAATAAACAAAAGAAATAACGAGGCTTCAAAATAATAAAACGAGAATAAAATGGCAAAGAGGTAAGGAAGGCTAAGACTCGTATTATTAAGAAAGAATGATGAGTTAATTTGTGCCTTTTCCCCTATCTTTACTCAAGCATCTTATTCGTTTAATACGTCTTTTTTTTCCCTAAAAAACGAAGAAAAAGTCAATTTTTACCGGTACTAATTAGCCGAAAGGGATATTGAAGCGTTTTATTAAGAGAGCAATTATTATTTTATTTGGTTCAAGTTTTCAGTGATTGGAGCATAGCATGGATTATATTTAAAATTTTCCTTAAAAGCTATTATTAGTATATTTTTCCATGAAGGCATATCAACACCAACATCATCATTATCATTATTATTATAATTATTTTAGATTATCATCCCTACTACTTCATTGAATGTTTTTATCAATTTAGTTTTTTACGGTTTGTAATCACAGGAAGCCTTGAAGTTATAATTAAGTATTTAATAAATACAGTGTTTCTATTTGTATCTGAAAACTAACTATATTTGAATACTTTGTTTTCACTGAATAGTGTTTAGTGTTTATTTAATGTTTTTGTTACCTCTCTAGATAAAAAATTTTAAAGAGGAAAAAAAAAAAAAAAAAAAAATTGAAATATTTGAAGAAAATTAAAATTTTATTTTTATTTTTGTGGGTTCCTCTAATTTCTAATTTTTTGAAAATTTTTAAGCTATACAAAATTTTTAAATTAATATAAAAAATTATAATTTTATGTTTTTAAATTTCGTTTTTCAAATTTTTAAATTATGTAAAGCCACAAAATATAAATCAACAACATTTTGTATCCTTTTTGTAAATGTTCATGCCTTCATGCAAATGGATTTGTTTATTTATTATAGATTCGTTTATTTATAATTTAGGATTCGTTTATTTACTATCATTTATGGATTTGCTTATTTATTATTATTATGGATTTATTTATTTTTTTATTATGGATTGTTTTATTTATTATTAATATGGATTTATTTTTTTACTATCTTGGATCTTTTATCTTGGATTTGTTATTTATTATTATGATTTGTTTATTTATTATCATTTAGGGATTTTTATATTTATTTTCATTATGGATTTGTTTATTTATTTTTATTACACAATTGTTTATGTATTATCATTATGTATTTATTTATTTATTATTTTTATGGATTTGTTTATTTATTATCAGTTAGGGATTTTTATATTTATTGTCATTATGGATTTGTTTATTTATTTTTATTACACAATTGTTTATGTATTTTCATTATGTATTTATTTATTTATTATTTTTATGGATTGGTTTATTTATTATCATTTAGAAATTTTTATATTTATTGTCATTATGGATTTGTTTATTTATTTTTATTACACAATTGTTTATGTATTAGTATTATGTATTTATTTATTTATTATTTTTATGGATTTGTTTATTTGCTATTATCATGGGTTTGCTTAAATGCTTGTTTATTTGTTATGTTTGACTTCAAAAGGAATAATTAAAACTATAAAACTATTTATAAATTTCTCACAATTAATAATAATTATTCATTTGCCTTCACTTGCTTTATCATTTAATATTTTTTCACTACACTTATTAATGTTATTTCTTAACCTTTGCTATAAAAAAAAAATTATTTCTGATTATTAATTACTAGTGCTACAATCATATAATTATTAATTAAATATGGTAATGAGAGGCCAATGATAATTTTATTTTTCAGGGTGTCTGTTAAGTGTGTTTAGTTTTTTTTTTTTTTTTTTTTTTAATTTAGTGTTATTCTGAAAGATATTAAAATCTGTTGTAGAATTATTTATCACAAAATTTCACAAAAGTTAAAACTGTTAACTCTGTGTTCATATCTCTTTATATAAACGATCATAATATATTTTTATACGCAATAATATTGCTTTGTAAATTACAACTCTAGACTGTATAAGAAAGCCTCTCAAATAAGAAAACCTAAAATTCTTCAAAATTTCGTAACAAAATTGTGTAAACGAACTTGTTATACTTATGAAAAAGATAAATGAACCAATATTCCTTGGATGTAAGAAAATGTTTTATCACTAGCAGATATTTAAACAATTTTCTTTTTCATTTTTATCACTTCTTCAACAATTTTATATTGAATTGAATAGTTCTCTATATAAAATGTATTAAATTTATATCTTAGCCTTCCGATTTGGCCGTCTGAGTAGTGCTATAATTTTAAATTTTCAAATTCATATAATAGAGCAGAAACATTTTTCTTCTTTTGATAAGAAAATGAGGGCATGTATATCCTTCTAAAAATAATTTTCTAAATTCATAAAATAAAATCAAAAATGATTCAGTTGCATTAAAAATAATTTAAAAAGAAGGATATAATAATAACATGTATGCTTATCAGTAGCAACAAAAAATAATAAGAAAATAGATTGTAAAAGATTTTTTATAATTAAAAATTTGGCAATACGAATGATGATTTTAATCTTTAAACAATAGTAAACGATTATTGGTAATCACAAATGTAACAAATGCAATTATTTCCTGTAAATTCATATGAGAAATGCTGAGTTTAATTAGAAGTTAATGAAAATAAACATAATACTTTTTTTTTTTATTCAGGATTATATATAGGCTTCTTGAACCAAATTTACGATACTGATCAAGTACCGTAAATTACCTGATCAAGTATACATTTAATAGAACATTACTGATAAAAATTGAGTTTATAAAAAAAAACATTATAAACTAAAAAAAATGACAAATATTATTCATAACTTTGTTAGTTCTACTAGACTTATTGAACTGTTACATTTATTTTATAAGTTGAAAAATTAATAAGTTAATTATTTCTAAGCAAATTTATCATTAAATAAAGATCGACAATATAGTTGAAAAATTATTTTATCTTTTTGTTTTGTTCAGTGAATGAGTTTATGGCAGTGCATTTCCTTATGAATAAAAATACATTGTAGTTTGAGTTCGTTTATATATTATTATATTTATATATTGTTCGTTTATATGATAATAAAAAAAAATATATATATAAATAGTATTCAAATCAGAAGAAAAGTGTTTAAAAATGTGATAGATGAGAGTTAATTGTAAGTTAGAAATAAAAAGTTTCATACATTTAAGGCATATTGGTTTCTTAACATTTTCACAACTATAGCATGCTGGCTTACAAAAGGATTTTTAAATTCCATTATTTTAAGATCCATTATTTTTACTATTACTTTGTAATTAACAATTTTATTAATTTTAGTAAAAATTTCAGACTGCCTGAATGTCTAAAATTGTAATAATTACAAAGCAAGGTTATTGCGTAGATCAAAATATATCATCATTGCTTACGTATGACGAAAACTACATATTTATGCTTTTTTAAAGAAATTTAAAATTTATTTTACTCATTTAAATATGTGGCGACAGACGTTTTAATTTATTTCATGTATTGCGACAGTTTAAGTAATGCAATGACAAACAAAATTCCAGTAAATAAAATTGCAGAATAAACAAAAATTTTCTTAAAAATCAGAAAGAAGAAAAAAAATGGCACAAAGAGGTTTAAAAATATTGTAAAAGTTTTAAAAATTCGAGTCTACAATGCGTCACTGTTTATTTAGCATTATTTATTCTGCGTCTGAATGGAAAATGCTATTACTAAGATTTCAAGCACGCTTTTATTAAAACTTCTAAAACTCACACACACACACAAAACGAAAAAAAAAAGAAAAAAGAAAAGAAAAAGAAAAACAATAAATAACCAAGAAAAATCGCGGCAAGCAAAATTACTCTCAACAGTTTTGCTTTCATCGCAAAATAAACTGTGTCTTTCATCAAGCCTCTTTATTCTCTGTTATGTTTGAATGACATAACGAACTAGAAAAGTTAACAGAAATGTTTTATTCTTTTTTTTTCTAGTTGTTGCCCCATTTCTTTATGCGCTTTTATAAAAAGAACGAATTGTATTTTGCCCGGAAATTATGGCTCCTGACTTTCCGAGTAGTGGATGGGAAAAGAAAAAAAAAAAAAAAAGAAAGATAGAACATCTAAGAATTAGTTGCCGCCATCTTTAATTTAGAGGAAGACATCCAGCAGAGCATGCGCTGTGAGAATTCGAATAAATGCAGCTGCTTTAGTTATCGACAGGGAAAAATAACTCCCATTCCCCCCTTTTAAATAAGTTGGGCAAGATGGTGGGGGGTTCTGCAATTACAGTGTAGATCTATTGCTTTTTGGACGAGTAACACCTGTTGGATTAGTGCCAAGTGGTTAAACTCTTGTTATGAATTCATTTTATTTCGTTTATGGTATTTCTAAACATGAGGAACTGGTTTTTATGGATTGGATATAAATAAAAAGTATGAATAAATGATTGACATGAAACAAATGCAAATAATAATGGAATATTTAAATTATACGTTTATTGCATGATAAATTTGACGTATTATTATTATTTTTTTGTTTATTGATTGATTTTTTTATTTTATTTTGAGGTGGGTTTATTTTCTTAATTCCAACATACATGAGGATTTAAAGAAAATAATGAATGATAAATGTATGTAACAAGTTTGATAATTTATAACCAGACTTTAACATATAATTTTAACAATATTATTTCAAATTATTAATTAACCTTAATATTTGACATGAAATAAATCTCAAATTACCTTTGCTAAATGGTTCATGGGCAATTCTGATATCTAACCAGCTATTAACGTTCCTTCTTTAAAAGATTTTCTTAAACGCATCTCTGTTAAATTTTTTGACACGCTTATTAATCATAAAAATATTGCAATCCAGGAGATTGACTCTTACGTTCCCAATTACGATTTAAAACTTCCGCGCAAAATTTTTATTTAATTTTTTAAATATTTTCTTTTCTTTTCTTTTTTTATGATTGCAAGCTAAGCCCAGAATATATGTACAAACATATTCTGGACAATTTCTATTGTTTCAATTGTATTCACCCTGTCATATCGGAGATGGAGCCCCCAGAGGCTAAATAGCTACAAAAGAATTCGTCAGCCGACAAATCTCGCTTTTAAAATAAATAATGTATAATTAAAGCAATTATTTGAATTCAATTTCATAAAACTGTTCGCAAGTTATAGTTCTTTTTCGAATAAAGGGCATCTATTTAAAGAACATTTAACGCTATTAAATTGATAATATTGATAAGTTGAGTAAATATTTAAATTGATAAATTGATTAAATATTTAAATTGATAAATTGATTAAATATTTAAATTGATAAATGGATTAAATATTTAAATTGATAAAATGATTAAATAATTAAATTGACTTTTTTAAAGTCAATTTAAATATTTATGGCAAGTCAAAAAAAATAACGAACCATGTTTTCCAAAACGTCATTAAAAATTCGAAAACAAAAAGACCAAAAAAGTCATTTATTCTGCATTTTAAACTCACAAACCGCAATTCAAGATAAAGTCTTTTTAATTCTATCATTTAAAAAAAATAATATAACTGTTCAGCGTTTCAATAGCAATATACTACATACTCTTCAGTTAAATGAACACAGATTCACGCGGACACTACATGCTTAATCTTTCAATTACATCTCGAATAAAATACGTTTAATACCCACAGCTTACAGGCAGTTACGTTAAAAAAAAAAAGAAAATAAGAAAGAAAGAATAAAGAAAGCAAAAATGGCAACAGAAAAATATTTAAAACAAGAAGTCGGGGTAATCGGCGTTGATAGTCGGGGAGAAAGTGCTATGCGAAGATTTATGACGTCAGACGTTGGAATAAAGTGACCATAAATAATCAGGTAAATCTTAATGAAGTACATTTCTGCTAACTCAATTAACTCAACGTTTTGTGTTAGTTTTAAAGATAGCGTGATCCGACTCGCAGAGTTGTGAAATATGGGTTCAAGTTGTGGAGGGATGTTCCTTACATCCTTTTTTTTTTGTTATATATATATAACAAAAGACCCCAGCTACTGGGTCACGAAGAGGGGAAGGGGTATATTTATCACCCCATAAACAAATGTGGGTAAAAACAGTGGAATTAATTCGTGGCCTAGACGTGACTTCCTCTGCTTTGCTAATAAAGGTTTGCTGGCAGTCATTAACGTATTGTTTATCGTGACTGCTGTAGTAAGTGGTTTAAAGACCTTTTGGAGAGAAAAAGGTTTTTGCACCAAGATTTAATGGTAAGGTTTTTAGGGCTAAAATTTCCGCCTTGCACGTAAGACGGGTTAATCACAGACTTTGGGGATGTAAATCTGTCATTTCTGTAAAAAAAATTAAATGTTTGGGAAGAAAACCAGACGAGATCCTGCTTTTTTCTTTTTTTTTTTTTTTTTATCTGTGTATAAGTATGGCAAATGTCCGTAAATGGGGACCTATGAAGATTGTTAAGATAAATTTAGTTTTGTCTTGTTAGATAACGCGATATGTGTTCATTAAAAGTCAACTGTGTGTTTTGGGTCTTTATTAGTAGATAGGTCACAACAATTATCCCTATTAACATTTTTATTTGGCTAATGATTTGGTAACAGATAAGAATATATAATGAAAATTATTTATCTACTGGATGGCATTTCATTAAAGAATAGCTGAGTATTTATTAAAAAAAACCATATTTGGTTTTGGCATTGAAGATATAATTATATTTTGGTATATTATCAGTAAATTGCATTTGATATTCCTGAATATGTCTCGTAAATTGCTTCTAATGATATTATCTATTCCAAGAATGTTCAAGAATAAATATTACAATAAGTTTGTTTTCATAAAAAATTTGATTAAATACTAACCAATAACGATATAATTATTGAAAATTTCATATCATATTTTATTAAACACCATTAGAAATTCGAAAGCAAAAAGACAAAAAAATAATTTATTCTGCATTATAAACTCACGAACCGTAATTCATGATAAAGTCTTTTTAATTCTACTACTTAAAAAAGACATATAACTGTTCAGCGTTTCAATAGCAATATACCTACACTTGTGTTAAATGAACACAGATTCATAGGGATACTACATGTTTAATCATTCAATTACATCTCCAATAAAATACTTTAATACCCACAGCTTACAGGCAGTTATGTTAAAAAAAAAGAAAAGAAGTAAAGAATAAAGAAGGAAAAATAGCAACAGAAAATATTAAAAACATGAAGGCGGGGTAATCGGCGTTGATAGTCGGGGAGAAAGTGCCTTGCGAAGATTTATGACGTCAGACGCTGGAATAAAGTGACCATAAATAATCAGGTAAATCTTAATGAAGTACATTTCTGCTAACTCAATTAACTCAACGTTTTGTGTTAGTTTTAAAGATAGCGTGATCCGACTCGCAGAGTTGTGAAATATGGGTTCAAGTTGTGGAGGGATGTTCCTTACATCTTTTTTTTTGTTATATATATATATATATATATATATATATAACAAAAGACCCCAGCTACTAGGTCACGAAGAGGGGAAGGGGTATATTTATCACCCCATAAACAAATGTGGGTAAAAACAGTGGAATTAATTCGTGGCCTAGACGTGACTTCCTCTGCTTTGCTAATAAAAGTTTGCTGGCAGTCATTAACTTATTGTTTATCGAGACTGTTGTAGTAAGTGGTTTAAAGACCTTTTGGAAGAAAAAAGTTTTTGCACCAAGATTTAATGGTAAGGTTTTTAGGGCTAAAATTTCCGCCTTGCACGTAAGACGGGTTAATCACAGATTTTGGGGATGTAAATCTGTCATTTTTGTAAAAAAAATTAAATGTTTGGGAAGAAAACAAGACAAGATCCTTAGTATTTTTTTTATCTCTGTATAAATTATGGCAAATGGTGATTTATGAAGATTGTTAAGATAAATTTAGTTTTGTCTTGTTAGATAACACGATATGTGTTCATTAAAAGACAACTGTGTGTTTTGGGTCTTTATTAGTAGATAGGTCTCAACAATTATCCCTACTAATATGCTTATTTGGCTAATGATTTGGTCACTGGTAAGAATATATTAGATCAATTATTTACTAACTGGATTTCATTTCATTAAAGAACAACTGAGTACTTATATTAAAAAAAATCTTATTGGGTTTTGCATTGAATAAATAATTATATTTTGGCATATTATCAGTAAATTGCATTTGATATTCATGAATATGTATCATAAATTGCTGCTAACGAATTTATCTACTCCAAGAATGTTCAAGAATATATGTTAAGTAAGCTTGTTTTTATAAAAAAAACTAATAAGCTTATTTTTTATAAAAAATATTTATTAAATTCTAACCAATAACGATATAATTATTGAATGTTTCCTCAATTGACAAGGAATTTTATTCATATGAAATAATATAAGTATCTTGCTAGATTATTAAGATTCTCATACAAATTTTCATCATTATCATCAATAGCACGACAGCCTAGGGTGTGATAAGACTTTCCTTTGAAGATATTTCCATGTATTCCTTTGGGTGACAATGGTCATCCAATTCTTAACCCTCAGAACAGCAA
Source organism: Caerostris darwini (assembly GCA_021605075.1). Lineage (NCBI taxonomy): Eukaryota > Metazoa > Arthropoda > Arachnida > Araneae > Araneidae > Caerostris > Caerostris darwini. The sequence continues at coordinate 147,428 of BPLQ01013075.1, read as the reverse complement.
AATACTTTTCAACTGCGTCTTTTTATCGCAACTTGAGTCGTCCTCTTCCTCATTGTGCCTGTGTCTTTGCCAAAAAAGAGCCTTTTTACAGGGTTTAAATCATTCATTATGAATACATAAGTAGCCCAGTTTAATCTATTGATCGTAATAAATTTTATAATATCTGCGCTTTTATAGAATTTATAAATTTCTGCGTTGTACCTTCTTTTCCAACAATGACTTTCCCTAACACCCCCAAGAATAGCCCTTAAAATCTTGAGCTCAATATACCCAAATGGGCCTCATCAGATCTTGCCATAGTCCATGTTTCAAAGCCATAGACTAAAATAGGTCTAATAAGGGCTAGGACATAATAAAATTTTTTATAACAAACCAATTTTTGTTATATAACAAAATATAATAAAACAAAAATTGGTTTTTCTGCATATGAAATGTGATTTAAACAAATGTCTGAACCCATAAAATGCCTCATTGGCAAACACAATTCTGTTTTTTATTTCAGGTAAGATAATATTATGCCAATTAATTTCTGATCCTAAGTATTTAAAATTAAGTGCATATTCAAAAGTGTAAGGGCCTACGATAATATTGGGTGTATCTTGACAAATATTTCTTGAGGAAAACATATGCTTCGTTTTTTCCTGGTTAATGTTTAGATGCAAAGTCCTTGCAACCAATTCAAAAACTCGAAAAGCTTTCTCCAAAGCTGTAAAGGATCTTGTATATAAATTTTAACCATCATAATTTAAATATAAAAATTCATTTATTAATGAATTTTATACTAAAGTTACCGAAACGATTTTGAAATCAGGGAATTTTATACATTTTTATGGTAATACTAATGGCATAACATGATGGATAGTGGATTGGATTTCTGATCTGAAGGTATTTGGTTCAATATTTGAAGGTATTTGGTTCAAATCAAACGTTTGCTGGAGAAACGTGGACATTAAACGCTAAGTACTTGCATGACACCAGTACTTTTGCATCATCGCAGAGATGAAGGAAACATCATTAAAAGGACTATATTATGTAAATAGTTCAACAACAGGATGAGAGGAAGACCAAGGGAAAGGTGGATTGATAGTATCAAAAAGGATTTTGGACAAATGCAAATAACAGGAAGAGATTGGCATTGGAGCGAGACAGATAGCTGTGGTGTTGGAGGCTCAAGCCTGTACAAGGCTGTAATGCCAGTGAAAAAGAAGAAGAAGGAATCAAAATTAAATCAAGTTCATGGGGATGGGCATTAAAAATATGCATTCTGAGATGTCCTTATGGTGTGCTTAAAGAGCTGTGAGGGGTGGGGGTGGAGGTAGCTAGGCACCAAGTAGTACTCTCTGGGTGTGCGTTCCAATTGTGGAGGTACAATGTGAAAGGCAAAGTCTAGGGTAGCATATCCGCTATGATGGATAACGTTAAATCTACTGCAGATGTCAATGTAGTTTAAATTAGAATCAATAGCCAACATTCGACAACAACGTTAAAATATAAGGTTAATAATCTGCTCAATTATAATATATCAATGAATTCCAAGAATGTCAGTATTTGTTGCTTATAAAATTAAAATGATTAAATTAATTAAAAGTTAAATTAAAATTTTTGTTTTTTCTGATATAGTATGATCATAAGTATATGTTATGTATTAGTCAAAATTCTTGTCAAGTACTGAATTTTAATATCTGTTTTCTTCAATCTTCAAGATATTGAGATATATATGTGAGCTTTTAATTATTTTTTTACAGGTTAAAATTATTGTAATTGCAAAAATAATTAAATCTATTTACATATACTAAATCTAAATATGTTTGCATGGATAAAATTTTATGCCAAATAATTAATTTTATACAAAAAATTAAATCAATAGTAAAAAAAAAATATAATGAAATAAATAAATATTATAAGTAGTAATTATATAAAATGTATTTATTATTTATAATTATTATTTAAAAATAATTATATACTAAATAAATAAATAGTATTTTTTTAATACTAATATACCAAAAGCCTTTGCAAATGTGGCAGCTTTACGATGTATAGATATATGCCCTTTTAAAAAAAAATATAAATAAATAAAAAATAAAAATAAAAACTCACAATTTTTAAAAAAGTTACATCATTTGACGAAATTTGCATAAAACGAACTCACGATATGTAAGAAAAAGCTAAAAAAAATTATGTGTCGTAAGAGCATGAAATCTTTTATTTGTCTTTTATTATTAGAGTTAAAGAAACGCAATGCAGAAATATCTTTCTGTAATTTGATGTTTCTGTAAATTTTTTGGATCGCTAATTTACTGTTGATATAAAACTGGATAAAAATAACCAAAACAAAAAAAAATTTTCTTTAATAAAATTTTTTTTCTGTAGCGGCTAATTTTTTTTATTTCGGAAAGACTTGATATATTTTTTTTAAATTTTTCTGTAAGCAACGAGTATTTTAAATCCATGAATAAGGGATTTTCCAGAAAAAAAGAAGAATATTAATAATGTAAATTAGGCAATTTTTTTCTATATAAATTTTTTCGGTTCCGCAATTTAGTGTATCAAATCTTGGAATGTCATGGTTGATAGCGCGTTGAGTTTTTGAGTCAATGGAAATTCGACATTTCTGAACAAATAGTTCTGATGTCTATAGGACTTATTACAGGACACTATTGAATTATTGTTTTTGCTCAATACGTATTCAATAGTAATGGAATTTTATTCTTATATGTCTTCAACATGCAGCATTTAATTTCTATATCATTAGTTGCATAATAACAGTAGACTCCATCCAAAAAAGAAGAACCTGGAAGAATTATCAGTTATAAATTCCGTGTTATATCGGAGAAATCTAGAAAACGCCAATCATTCAGTAAGACTGTTTATGCGATATATTTTGTTACAAACTCTTCTGAATCTGCTTGTTTTTCAAAGCAATCATTGTAGTACAAGGAGGATTACAAATGTAAGATGGGCTAAAATATAAGTGCAAGATAAGATGGCTCAATTCTATCAAATATTGAAGATGTGAAAAAAGTAACACCAAAGAATTTGTCAATAGTCTTTTCATAAGCAAAATAAAAATAAATTTTAAGGGAAAGAGAAAGAAATACAACATTTTATTTGTTTTAAAAATTTCAAAAAGCGGGTGAAAAATACATCAAATAATGCTTATAATTTATAATCTTTTCGTCTTATTATGTCATTTTTTATTATTTCCAAAAGGATAAAATAGCTTTATATATAGTTGATATCCAATACATTTGAAGTACTACACAAAAATAACGTCTTGTCTTTTATTTTACATGAGCATGCAAATAAGCATCGTGTTTTATAACGAAACAACACATTTTGAAGAGCGAATCTCGTTTTAAATATTCATATCCTCAGCACAACCAACGATCACATTATGATTCCCTCAGAATGTTTCACAAACAACATCTCCCTCCACAACAATGTGTTTTGCACCACATCCCCAAGGGAGAGGGAGAGAAAGAGATGTCGTCATTTCGAATTCTTCCTCCCACTACTTTCCCGCTCTTTATGGCGGACATTTTTACATAAATTTCGGAGGCAACAATTAGCGTCCATGACTACCGTTGACTCCATGCTCTTTGTTCAAGATCCTAAGGTTCGTATGTGGGCTCTTTGCACCAACCTTCTGGTATGTGTGCTTTATTCTAATAAACTGGCTACCGTGCCAGCCATACCATCATTGGCAAGTTGGCTACATACATATGCGAGTGATTTTAAGAAGTTAAGATTTCCCCCCTCATACTTGATGCTGTGCTTTCAGATCCGCTAGTGCAATCTATGGGCAAGGAAAAGAGGGTACATGGGAAGTGGGGTTGGGGGTTGAGCGAGGGGTCTGCCTGATTTACATTCATTTGTGAGGGGATGGGTGTGGGGTTGAAAACTCTTCTATTAGGCTCTTACCGTCGACGTATGTACTTCGTATGACATTAAAGTTTAAAATCGAAGGCACCTCGGCAACTGAAAAGTAGAGAAGGCAGAGGTAGGGACTGGGGTGATATAAAGAAGAATATTTTGTAGATCTGGGAAAGGCATGAATTTATGAAATGTTTAATATTTTCAAAGATTGTGATCTTTGGCAGATATCTATTTATAAGTTTCAGTTCGCCCTTGTTGATAGGTATACTTCAGATAATTTGGAATGCATGTTTATGCTTTGTTTAAAAAGAATTAAAATATTTTTCACTAAAAAATTGATAAAGCAATAAATATGTATTATACTATTTTTTGTGTAAAAAATTAAATTTATCTGTACGTTCGACAGATGTGTATTTTTAAATTTATTTTTACTTTCTTTGAAAAAAATATCGGAATGTTAAATAAATATTTAACCACTTCAAAGATACTAGTATATTCATTTATATTTCATTTTAAAATAATTATAATTCTTTACATTTTAAAACTGATTAAATAATTATGACATCATTCAATTAAAATTCAATTATGATATTTTGGGGTGATATAAAGACTAGGGTGATATAAAGAGGAATATTTTGTAGATCTGGGAAAAGAAATGCATTAATTTATGAAATGTTTAATAATTTAAAACCTTTGTGATTTTTGGCAGAGATCTATTTATAAATTTGTTTGTCTCTATTGATAGGTATGCTTCAGACACTTTGGAAAACATGTTTATGCTTCGTTTAAAAAGAATTAAAATTTTTTTATAATTTTTCACTAAAAAATTGATCAAAATAATAAATATTTATTATATTATTTTTTGTGTAAAAATAAAATTTAATTGTCACAAATGCGTATTTTTAAATTTACTTTCATTGAAAAAAACATTGGAATATTAAATAAATATTTAACCATTTCAGAGATACTGGTATAAAGTTGATACTTCATTTTAAAATAATTAAACTTCTTTGCATTTAAAAAGTGATGAAATAATAAACTTTTATTATAAAACTTTTGATTAAAATTCACTTTCGTCTTTTAATTAAAATTCAATGATGACGTTTGGTAGATATATAATTATAATTTTCAGTTTACTTTTATTAATGGTGTAAATGGAATATTAAATTCATTAACATCTTCAGAGTTATTGGTATACAAGTTTATGTCTCACTTTAAAATAATTAAAATACTCTTTGCTGGAAAAAATTATAGGGATAAAAATATTTATTAGGATATTTTTTAGCTAAAAATAAAATTATGATGCTCTTTTGATGCTTATTTATAGTTTTCTGTTTGGCTTTATTGATATGTACGTTGAAATATTGAATAAACCTTTAACCTCTTTCTATATATGCCTGTTTTTATTTCATTTAAAAACAATTCTTTTCATTAAAAAATTTAGAACATAATTTATATATTTTCTTATATTTAAGTCAAAAACATTTTTTTGGCACAAATTTATTTGAATTAAATTAAATTTGCTTTCTTTAGCAAAGTGAACAGATGAAAAAATATCAATGTAATGCAAAATTTTTTAATAAATATAGGATTAGTGGGAGACGGAGAAGTGGCAAGCTCTTTGGCCTTCGATACCACAGGCTTCAAGGTCGTACGTATCCTTGGAGTGGCATGTCTGTTTGTTAATGGTTCGAAATCCACCTTAAACTGTAAGTCCTTGTCTGTTTAAGCACATAAAACGTATACATTCGTGTGCAAAAAATGATTGTAGAGCGTCAAACAAAAATAAAAAAAAAATTGGTAACATATTTAATAAAGACCCTTCAGATATGATATTACAAGAATATAGTTTATTACAAGAATATAGTTAATAGTATTACTAGAATATAGTTAATAGTATTACAAGAATATACTTAATAGTATTACAAGAATATACTTAATAGTATTACAAGAATATAGTTTCTTACAAGAATATAGTTAATAGTATTACTAGAATATAGTTAATAGTATTACAAGAATATACTTAATAGTATTACAAGAATATAGTTTATTACAAGAATATAGTTAATAGTATTACTAGAATATAGTTAATAGTATTACAAGAATATACTTAATAGTATTACAAGAATATAGTTTATTACAAGAATATAGTTAATAGTATTACAAGAATATAGTTAATAGTATTACAAGAATATACAAGAATTAATAGTATTACAAGAATATAGTTTATTACAAGAATATAGTTAATAGTATTACTAGAATATAGTTAATAGTATTACAAGAATATACTTAATAGTATTACAAGAATATAGTTTATTACAAGAATATAGTTAATAGTATTACTAGAATATAGTTAATAGTATTACTAGAATATAGTTAATAGTATTACAAGAATATACTTAATAGTATTACAAGAATATAGTATGTATATATACGAATTACAAAAAGTGTATACATTTTAAATAATAGCGTTAAAAAGAAATTTTAGGTATAAATCTTTTATCATAAACTATTAATTATACATATAACAGTTATTATCATAACTATTATATGGATAAGGAAATATTGTTTGTCCATCTAAACCGTTTTTCAAATTATTTTTCTTGTTATCTGAATTTCACTTATAGAAAATGTGTAAAGTATTAAACAACACCTAACAATAAAACACCTATTGAATTGTAAAAAAAAAAAGGTTAAACAATAATAAATTAATAATTTGTTCATAATTAAATAAGTATTTTAAATAAATGTCTTTTATATAATATAAAAATAAAATAATGATAATCTTAAAATAATACATAGCATTTAAATACTTTCAAATTTTAATAATACATAATATTTAAATACTTTTGAAGAATGTATTTTCTACAAGTATGAGTAAAAAAGAGTTTATAAATAATGTCAAATTACTGTCGAGATATCGTTAAAATATTATTAGATGACTTCTATGATACATTCAGTTAGACTAGAAAATGCATTGTTTTTAAACTGCAGTCAAAATTAATCTGCATTATGTAATAATTTATAGCTTTTTTATTTTAACTTTTTAAGCATTACAATTCGAAATTAAGTTGTTTTATTCTCAGTATAATAATACACTAAATTATACAATGTATTTAGTTAAATGCTAACTAAAATTAACTAAGATATAACTAAAATTGAAAGTCTCCATTAAAGCAGAATTTGGGAAATGAAACAATAAATCATAAAAAATAATAAAGAAAAAAAGAAAAAATAAATCAAAAGAATAAATCATTTAAATATAAATAATGAATCATTTGAATATAAATAATACAGTTATAAAATGATGAAATTAATAATTAGATTAAATAATAAATTCTTCGATTTCAAATTAAAAATACCAGATTTTATATAACTTTTATAAAGATTTATTTTTAAAATATCATTTATTTGTGATTTAATCGCATGATTACAGATTTTTCATAAATTTTGAAAATTATATTATAAATCAATTACTTACATATTAGTAAGTAAAATAAATTTAAGTAAAAACAACTATAAGTAAAATGAACTGCAAGTAAAATCAATTGTAAGTAAAATCAAATATAAGTAAAATCAACTGTAAGTAAATTTATATTATAAATCATATTAATAAGTAAAATCAACTGTAAGTAAAATTATTTTATAAATCAACTACTCACATATTAATACGTAAAATCAACTGTAAATAAAATCTACTATAAGTAAAATCAACTGTAAGTAAAATCAACTATAAGTAAAATCCCCTGTAAGTAAAATTATATTATAAATAAGCTACTTACATATTAGTAAGTAAAATCAACTATAAGTAAAATCAGATACTTACTAATATGTAAATATCTCATTAAAAGGAGGCTTCGATTTTGCTAATATAATGATTATTTAATTTCTATACTATAACTTGTCTCATAAAATGAGTACGCAGTCATAATATTTTAATAAAGGTAATTTTAAAAATAGAATTAATAAATTGACAAAATCAATGACATTTTCAGTATTTAAATATTAGCCTTAAACTCTACTGTAACTAGTAAATATGTGATAGTTAAAACTTTCAGTGTCTGTCCCTAACTGAAAATATTTGAAGTGCAAATGCACTTACTATTCTACAGGCTCTTCATGAATTTGAATTAATTTCGTTATTTCCGAATATCAATGTTGCTCGTGAATGATAATTACTTTTCCCATTTCAATTATTTCAAGTTTGAAAAGTTTTAGGAAGAGTTAAAATTAATTCGGAATATTTTAGATAAACAAACGGTCAACAATCATCAACGCCTTTTCCATAATTCCAATTGTATGCAATATCATTAATGATAATAGTTATTATGGTGTCATCAATGAATTTTCTAAAAGAAATTTAGTAAATATAATTAAAATAAATAAACAATTTTAAAGCACAAATAAAAACATTTTTTTTTTTGTAGAAGTACTTGATTTAATAGAATAAAAATGTAAAGAAAATTATATTACAAATTCCGGTTTTTGAAGAAGTTAAAATTGATATATTTTTTTGTGGTACTAATGCACGTTAATTTTTTCATTTAATGTACAAATATTAAATAAAAAATAATCTTAGTTTATTTGAAAAGGTCAAAAGACTGTATAATGTAATTCAAATAATATTTATTATGTTATCTAAACAATTTATATCATCCCATAACATTACATGCTATGGGATGATATAAATTGCTTTAATAGAAAGCTTTTCATTAACTTTATTAAAATAAGAAAATTTAAATAAGTTATATTTCTTCTAATAAGTATACATTTAATAAAAGCGTACAATTATTTAAATAAATAATAAAAAATAACACATAAAAATGATAATCATATTTTTTAATCTTATAACTGATGCAATCTTTTCACACCCATATAAGCTTTATTTATTGAAAATCCCATTGATTTAGACATTTATATCCTCTACAAAATTGCAATTATTCAATATAATCTGCTCAAGAATGTATTGTTAACTTATTGCAATTTAGAAAATTGTAATGATTTATGTGCAATTGTTTTGAGAAGCATTCGTCTGCTTAGTATGGCACTACAAAACATCTGTTCATTGTGTCCTATAGAAAAAGACAGATAGTTTATTTACGAATCTCACAATTGTATTTTTTTACTGTATTGGTTATCTATAATGGCAACGGTTCTTGTTTACGAAGAAGGAAGAAACTTGTCGTTGTTTGCATCTGCAGTTACAGGAACGCTTGATATTAAGAAAGGCGATATTAATAGGAAGCACTTCACAAACATATTTATACTTTTCCGGATTGGAGACCGAATTTATCACAAGTTGTTATTTATTATTAATTTAATTTTATTAACGATTTAAAAATTCATTACTATTTTATACTTTAGTATTATTTAAATTATTATATATTTGATAGAAACATGCAAGCAATAATTTAATTTTATTAATAATTTAATTTCTCTAGCTGTGTGTTTTATATGACTAGCTGAACTTAAAATCAGTTCTAAAGTTTAGTTTCTCTAAATGACAACGCAGACACTAAGGTAACGCAGATATTTTATTATAACACTGTATTCACTCAAAAATATTTTTTATTTTGAATAGAAAAGGATAAATGAAATAATCCTTTGGTCAGTTGTCGTTAAATTTTTCACGTTTGAGTTTTTCTTTAAACAAAAAAAAAAAAAAGCTTACTCAATTTTCATAATTAATATTTAATGGTATTTTTCAAATGTTGTTTTTGGTTTGACTTTAGTTTTGTTAAATTTATTTTATTAGTAATATATAATTAGGAATTTCTACAATATTCAAGATCTTTGGGCCCACAAAAAAAATGCTACGTTTTCAGATGACAAATATAAAAAATAATCATTAAAAAGCAATTAGTTAACCTCTTATTTGAAAAACAATCAAACAATTGATTGCCATTGGAGATAAATTTATGAATGTCCTACATTTAAAATTTTTCTCTATTTGTTGCGATCTAGTTTTAAAAATTTTTCTATATCTTGTTAATCTAATTTTTTTCATATTTTAATTTTCTGCTAAATTTCCAATTGTATTCGGTATAGTTCATTGTCATCTGTAATTTCTTCCTCTATTCAGTTAAAATTTGAATTCTACATTTTAAAACTACTTCAAGCTACTATTACTACTACTGCAAAATTATTTCAGATAAAGTTTAAACTTCAGATAAAAACTAAAGACAAATAAAATTACAACAAATTCAAAAGTCACAAAAATAAATTGCATTGCATAAATGGGTAGCAAACTACTTAAATTTTATTATTAAACGAGAAGAATATACAGCTTTATCTTTCTAGCAACATCGCAGAACAGTAAGTATTCCAATGAATAGTAAGTCTCCTAGTCTATGATTCATCCAAAACTCCTAGTCTAAAATTCTAGTCCAAAAACAAGATGTAAAATAAAAAAAGAGAGAGAATGTGATAGAAAGATAGGTCATATAATTTGTTGTCTTTTATATAGAGGTAAAACAATTTTAAATTACTGAAATAAATTTTGGTAATTAACTAGGCGTTGACCTTGAAAAAGTTCAACTGGGAAATTTTTTCTCATGATAATAACAATTGCTACAAAAAGCTGTGTGTTTTATATGACTAGCTGAACTAAAATCAGTTCTACAGCTTAACAGTACAGTATAATGATATTAACCTTCTAAAATAAATAAATAAATATCGCTTTATTTGAAATTTTGAAACAATAAATATTTAAAAGAAACAAGAAGTTTGTAGCACCATAAAGCAATCGGTATGCAAGTAACACTGAATTGTTTTGAAATTACTTTAAATATCGTATGTAATTTACATGCCTTATAAATATTTTAGCACTGCTGTTATTGGATCTATAACATCTGAAATGTTGGAGAACATATAATATGAAATTCCCAACGATATATATATATATATATATATATATGAATTACAAGTTTTTAGGTAGTTTATATATAAACGTGTTAACTTTTACTTGCAAATGGAGCTGTATTTCTATTCATATGACATTAAAATATCTTATATTTTATGAACAATGTATTTGAATAATAATAAGTAATGGAAGATAAATTTATTGCTTTACAAAACAGAAATTCATAAAGGACATCAATATAAATCAAAAGATAAGGTTACCTGAACTGGGAATAAATAAATCCAAAGAAGCAATATTCCTCATCTGCCTTGAAGCTTTTGGTGGAACTGAATTTTCATCACCCTTTGAATACTTAATCCAATTGATGAGCTTACTGCGCTCTACTTTCCGTATATATATTTGATATTAAACATCCCGGAATTGGAAATTCATCGAAATCAAATGAGTGAAATTCACGGTTGGTTCGCTTTCCCCGTGGTCAACCGAAAATTCCAAGTTTTGCGCGGGGAAAATTACTTTAATATTCTGGTGCAATACACATTTATGGCCTTGATTGCTTTAAATATGCTCAAGGGGTTCCATGGCCAAACTTATGGACCCCTTTCTCTGCCGAGGAATTTGCAGAAATACTTGGGTGGGCTTCAAGATTGCCCCCTTTTACGGATGAATTCGAACAATGAATTTCGAAGTTGGAAAATCGAATATTAAGGAGTTGGAAAAGAGGAGTTTGTGAGCTTAAAAGTGTGCCCATAATTGCAGCGCAAAAGTATACGTTGTGCTATTTGGAGATTTTAAATATTCAATGGTGAGAGGAATTTAAGTTAAACCGTATTTAGAACGAATATTATAGAACTAGGAAGAAGGAATATGAGTTCCAGAATTATAATTGAGTAAGTTAATCGCCTACCTTGAATTTCATTAAATGTTTGGAGGTATAATTTTCCGTTTCACATTTGCTAAATGCATTTTTCCTTTGATACTGATTTTCTTAATGGCAAAATATGAAATATAAAAATATTGAAAAAAGTGTATATTTGTGTTCAAATGATGAAATACATAGTAAGAACAACAATAAAAAAATTGATTGTAGAATTTTCTTATCCTTTTTAATAATTGAATGGAATATAAATAAATTGTTTTAGAACCTTTATGTCTTTCGTCAATTTAACCTTTACTGATGAGATATTTATTTTATAAATCAATTTGACATAAAATCCAATTATTAATATTTTGGCCTTTGATTTGCAATAAATTTAATTAACGAAAAACTAATTAAATTCATATAATTTAGTGAATTATTAAACAAATGTTTTAGGGCAAAATAAAAATTGCACTATATGGATTTTAGTAAGAACTTTTTACTCATATATTTGCAATAAATATACTTTAGCAAAGTATACTCATACTTTGTTGAATTATATTTATAGTATATACAAAATTATTATATTTATTATAAATAATATAAAATAAATTTAGTATTTTATGAACCTTCTACACAATGTCTGAAAATAAATTTTGAAAGAATCAATAAGTTAATATATAAAACTACTAATAGAAATAACCGGATAGGTGATTTTTTTTGTGTACATAGTAAATTTTGAGTAATTTAGAGAACTGATGTATATCAATTACAAGTTTTTAAGTAATTTATTTATAATTGCGTTGAAATTTACTTGGACATGAAGTTGTTTTCGAGAAATTAAATATTGTGTATGATTTTTTTTTAGTATGGCATTAAAACCAGTCTTCTATATTATGAACAGATGCATTTGAATAATACATCATGGGAGATATATTTAATGGTTTGTAAAATAGTAATTCATAAAGGACATGAATACAAATCAAAAAATAAGGTTACTTGAATTGGGAATAAATCCATCCGAAGAAGTAATAGTTCCTCATCTGCCTTGAAGCGTTTGGGAGGAACTGAATTTTCATCACCCTTTGAATACTTAATCCAATAGATGAGTTTACTGCGCTCTACTTTCCGTATATATATTTGCTATTAAACATCCCGGAATTGGAAATTCATCGAAATCAAATGAGTGAAATTCATGGTTGGTTCGCTTTCCCCGTGGTCAACCGAAAATTCCAAGTTTTGCGCGGGGAAAATTACTTCAATATTCTGGTGCAATACACATTTATGGCCTTGATTGCTTTAAAGATGCTCAAGGGGTTCCATGGCGAAAATTATGGACCTCTTTCTCTGCCGAGGAATTTGCAGGAATCCTTGGGTGGGCTTCAAAATTGCCCCCCTTTACGGATGAATTCGAACAATAAATTTCGAAGTTGGAAAGCGAATATTAAGGAGTTGGAAAAGCGGAGTTTGTGAGCTTAAAAGTGTGCCCATAATTGTAGCGCAAAAGAATACGCTGTGCTATTTGAGATTTTAAATATTCAATGGTGAGCGGAATTTAAGTTAAACCGTATTTGGAACGAATATTATGGAACTGTGAAGAAGGAATATGTGTTCGAGAATTCTAATTGAGGAAGTTAATCACCTACATTGAATTTTATTAAATGTTTGGAAATATAATTTTCCGTTTGATATTTGCTGAAGGTATTTTCCCCTTTGATATTAAATGTTCTTAACGACAATTACAATTTTTTAAGTAATTTATGTATAAAATCATTGAACTTTACTCGCATATAAAATGTTTTTCAAGCAATTAAACGTTTTGTATTAATTTTATTATTTGAAATTCGAATAAATTTAGTAATCTATGAACATATTCTCCAAAAAATTAATTAAAAAATAATAGAAATTGAGATTATCAGGATGTTGATATATAATCACATAAAAATAATTGGATATTTGATTTTTTTATGTATAGAATTGCGTATAAATAATTAAATAAGGATTTGATATATATACGTAAATCAGAAGTTTCTAAGTGATTTTTGTGTAATCGGGTTGAATTTTCCTTGCACATAGAATTGTTTTCAAATAATTAAATATTTTGTAAGAATTTTCTCATTTGAAAATCAGAAAAATTTCCTATTTTATAAACATTCTACGCAATGTCTTGCATAAAAATAATGTGATATGCGATTTTTTTTACGTACAGAGTAGTTTTTAAATCATTAAATACAGAACGGATATATATCAATTACAAATTTTTAAATAATTTATGTATAATCGCATTGAATTTTACTTGCACATGGAGTTGTGTTCATGAAATTAAATATTTTGTAAGAATTTTTTGGAATCACATTAAAAAAAAGTCTTATATTTTATGAACAACTGCATTTGAATAATAAATAATGTAAGATAAATTTATCGCTTTGTAAAACAGTAATTCATAAAGGACATGAATACAAATCAAAAGATGAGGCTACCTGAGTTGGGAATAAATCCATGCAAAGAAGCAATAGTTCCTCATCTGCCTTGAAGCTTTTGGAGGAACTGAATTTTCATCACCCTTTGAATACTTCATCCAATTGATGAGTTTACTGCTCTCTACTTTCCCTATATATATTTGCTATTAAACATCCCGGAATTGGAAATTCATCGAAATCAAATGAGTGAAATTCATGGTTGGTTCGCTTTCCCCGTTATCAACCGAAAATTCCAAGATTTGAGGGAGGAAAATTACTTCAATATTCTGGTGCAATACACATTTGTGGCCTTGATTGCTTTAAATATGCTCAAGGGGTTCCATGGCCAAAATTATGGACCTCTTTCTCTGTCAAGGAATTTTCAGAAATACTTGGGTGGGCTTCAAGATTGCCTCCCTTTACGGATGTATTCGAACAATGAGTTTTGAAGTTGGAAAGCGAATATTAAGGAGTTGGAAAAGCGGAGTTTGTGAGCTTAAAAGTGTGTCCATAATTGCAGCGCAAAAGTATACGTTGTGCTATTTCATATTTTAAAATTTCAATTGGGAGAGGAATTTAAGTTGAACCGTATTTGGAACTGATATTATAGAAATTTGAAGAAGGAATATGCATTCGAGAATTCTAATTGAGTAAGTTAATCGCCTACCTTGAATGTTATTACATGATCAGGAAGTATAATTTTCCGCTTGATATTTGCCGAAGATATTTTCACTTTGATATTGCATGTTCTTAACGTCAATTACAATTTTTAAAATAATTATGCATAGTAGCATTGAAATTTATTCGAACGTAGTTAAGTTAACGTTAAGTTAAATGTCAGTTAAATGAAATTCGAATATATTTGGTACTTTATGAACACAGTTTCTGAAAATTCATTTTAAAAAGGATAGAAATTGAGACATATTAGGATTTTGATATATAATCACATAAAAATATTTGGATATGTGCGATTTTTTTTACGTATATAATTGCTTGTAAGTAACTAAATATAGGATATATATATATAACATTCAAAAGTTTTTAAGTGATTTATGTGTAATCGAGTTGAATTTACTTGCACATGGAGTTCTCTTAAAGAAATTAAATATTTTGTGTGAAATCTTTTGGAATGACATTAAAAGCAGTCTTATGTTTTATGAACAAATGCATTTGAATAATAATGGAAGGTAAATTTATTTCTTTGTAACACAGTAATTCATTAAAGGACATGAATACAAATTGAAAGGTAAGGTTACCTGAATTTGGAATAAATCCATCCAAAGAAGCAACACTTCTTCATCTGCCTTGAAGCTTTTGGAGGAATTGAATTTTCATCACCCTTTGAATACTTAATCCAATTGATGAGTTTACTGCGCTCTACTTTCCGTATATATATTTGCTATTAAACATTGAGGAATTGAAAATTCATCGAAATCAAATGAGTTGAAATTCATGGTTGGTTCGCTTTCCCCGTGGTCAATCGAAAATTCCAAGTTTTGCGCGGGGAAAATTGGATCGAATGATACTGGCTGTTCTTAATGGCAAAATATGAAATATAGAAAATATTGAAAAAAATTATATTTGTGATCAAATGATGATTAGTATAGTAATAGCAACAATAAAATAATTGATGGACTATAATAGTCATTTAAAATTCGAATATATCTAGTATTTTATGAACACTCTGCATTGTCTCTGAAAAGGCATTTTGAAAAGCATTGGCACTGAAACCAAATAAGAGGTTGATAAAAAACCTTATAGAATCAATTGCACATATGATTATTTTTTATGTATAAATCAAGTTTTAAGTGATTAAATATAGAACTGATGTATATAAATTACACGTTTGAAAGTAATTATATATATATATATATATATATATATATATATATATATATATATATATATATATATATATTCGCTTTTCATTTTACTTGCACACAGATTTATTTTGAAGTTATTAAATATTTTTCCTGTCTTCTATTTTATGAACAGCTACATTTGAATTATAAGTAATGGAAGATAAATTTATTGCTTTGTGAAACAGTAATTCATAATGAATATGGATACAAATGCAAAGACAAGGTTACCTGAATAGAGATCCAACGAAGCATACTTCCTCATCTGCCTTGAAGCTTTTGGAGGAACTGAATTTGCATCCCCCTTTGAATACTTAATCCAATTGATGAGTTTACTGCGCTCTACTTTCCGTATATATATTTGCTATTAAAGATCCCGGAATTGGAAATTCATCGAAATCAAATGAGTGCAATTCATGGTTGGTTCGTTTTCCCCGTGGTCAACCGAAAATTCAAAGTTTTGCGCGGGAAAAATTACTTCAATATTCTGGTGCAATGCACATGTATGGTCTTGATTGCTTTAAATATGCTCAAGGGGTTCCATGGCCAAAATTATGGACCTCTTTCTCTGCCGAGGAATTTGCAGAAATACTTGGCTAGGCTTCAAGATTGCCCCCTTTACGGATGAATTCGAACAATGGGTTGCGAAATTGGAAAAGCGAATATTAAGGAGTTGGAAAAGCGGAGTTTGTGAGCTTAAAAGTGTGCCCATAATTGCAGCGCAAAAGTATACGTTCTGCTATTCGGAGATTTTAAATATTCAATGTTGAGAGGAATTTAAGTTAAACCGTATTTGGAAAGAATATTATAGAACTGTGAAGAAGAAGTATGCGTTCGAGAGTTCTAATTGAATAAGTGAATCGCCTACCTTTAATTTTATTAAATGTTTGGAAGCATAATTTTCCGTTTAATATTTGCTAAAGGTATTTTTCATTTGATACTGGCTGTTCTTAATGGAAAAATAGGAAATATAGAAAATATTGAAACAATTTATGATTGTGATCAAATGATGATTAGTATAGTAATAGGAACAATAAAATAATTGATGGACTATAATAGTCATTTAAAATTCGAATATATCTAGTATTTTATGAACACTCTGCACTGTCTCTGAAAAGGCATTTTGAAAAGCATCGGCATTGAATCCCGAAGGGAGGTTGATAAATAACTTTATAGAATCAATTGCATACATGATTATTTTTTATGTATAAATCAATTTTTAAGCGATTATATATAGAACTGATGTATATCAACTACACGTTTGAAAGTAATTTATATACAGTGGGTAAAAAAAGTATTGGTAATTGCCTTAATTTATTCATATTGACAAATAAATAAAATGTTATGCAATTTTAGCTGTCGTAATTAAATACACGACATCTTAGATATATAAAAATAGTAAAAATTTTATTTTAATTTGCATTTTCTACGATTTTTTCTTTCAAAAACGAAAATTTGCATGTCAAAAAAGTATTGGCAAAGTTTTAACTGCTATGCAAATTTTGTTACATTGAAGTCACGTGTTTCGACTGATAAGAAACTCTACCGGTATAAAGTCTGCAAAACTACTCCAAAAGTGTCTATGCATTATTTTGGAATTACTGCAGTTAAATGACTTCGAAATCGAAGGAGTTGGACGTTAGTGTTAAAAACACGATTATTAGGCTCAGAAACGAAGGTTTAACTTATCGTGCTATAGGAGTGCAGTTCAATATAAGTTTATTTACTGTCAGAAGTGTTGTAAAAAAAGTTCAAGGAAACAGGATCAACGGAAAATAAGACTAACAATGGATGACCTCGAATATTTTCAACAAGAGAAGAACGTGTCATTATTAACAAGGTTAAGAAATACCCTAAAATAAGTGCACCCCAGATAGCTAGAGATGTTGCTTTCACTTCGCAAAAGACTTTCAGCGTACAGACTGTACGGAATGTTTTACACGAGAGAAGCTCTTACGGAAGGGCAGCTAGAAAGAAACCATTCATCTCGGAAATAAACAGGAGAAAGAGGTTAGATTTCGCAAAATCCCACGTTGATTTATCTGAAGAGTTTTGGAGACAGTTATTTTTTCCAACGAATCAAAGTTTAACATTTTCGGCAGTGATGGACGACGATATGTGTGGAGGAGGCCAAATACTGAATTGGAAAATCAACATTTAACTGCTACTGTTAAACATGGTGGAGGCAGCGTCTTAGTTTGGGGCTGTATGGCAGCTAATGGAATTGACAACCTGCATTTTATTGATGGTATTATAATAGCACGTACATACATTGAAATTTTGCGCCATAACTTAAAAATCAGTTCCCAAAATCTTGGCTTGGGAACATCATTCGTTTTTAAACAAGACAATGACCCCAAGCATACAGAGAATCTCAACCATGAATGGCTACTCTACAATGCTCTTTGCCAATTAAAAACCCCACCTCAATCGCCTGACATAAATCCAATTGAAAATTTATGGCACCTGCTGGATCTAGAAATCAAGAAACATAAAATTTCAAGTAAAGACGACCTCAAACGTTTACTCTTGCAAGAGTGGCACAAAATTCCCAACAGTACAACAAATACCTTAATTTCCTATATGAGAAATAGTAGATGTAGAAGTATATGAATAGTAGAGGTATGAATAGTGTTATAGATGTAGAAGGTATACATACAAAGTACTAAACATGTACTGATTTTGTTTTCGCACGTAATGTTGTCAATTTCATAATTTTGCCAATACTTTTTTTATCATGTAAATTTTGGATTTTCTCGTAGATTTTGACTAAAAAAATATTTAAATGAAAATTTCGTTATATTTGTTTGTCTTTTCTCCTTCTGTAATCGCTGTGTTAAAATAAAATTTGTCAACATACTTTGTTAGCAAATATGATCATTTATAGGCAATTGTCAATACTGTATCCACTGTTTTTTATCCACTATATATATATATATATTATTCGCTTTTCATTTTACTGACACACAGATTTATTTTCAAGTTATTAAATATTTTTCATGTCTTCTATTTTATGAACAGATACATTTAAATAATAAGTAAAGGAAGATAAATTTATTGCTTTGTGAAACAGTAATTCATAATGAATATGGATACAAATGCAAAGACAAGGTTACCTGAATAGAGAATAAATCCACCCAAAGAAGCAATACTTCCTCATCTGCCTTGAAGCTTTTGGAGGAACTGAATTTTCACCACCCTTTGAATACTTAATCCAATTGATGAGTTTACTGCGCTCTACTTTCAGTATATATATTTGATATTAAACATCCCGGAATTGGAAATTCATCGAAATCAAATGAGTGCAATTCATACTTGGTTCGTTTTCCCCGTGGTCAACCGAAAATTCAAAGTTTTGAGCGGGGAAAATTACTTCAATATTCTGGTGCAATACACATTTATGGCCTTGATTGCTTTAAATATGCTCAAGGGGTTCCATGGCGAAAATTATGGACCTCTTTCTCTGCCGAGGAATTTGCAGAAATACTTGGCTAGGCTTCAAGATTGCCACCTTTACGGATGAATTCGAACAATGGGTTTCGAAGTTGGAAAAGCGAATATTAAGGAGTTGGAAAAGCGGAGTTTGTGAGCTTAAAAGTGTGCCCATAATTGCAGCGCAAAAGTATACGTTCGCTATTTGAGATTTTAAATATTCAATGGTGAGAGGATTTTAAGTTAAACCGAATTTGGAACGAATATTATGGAATTGTGAAGAAGGAATATGCGTTCTAGAGTTCTAATTGAATAAGTGAATCGACTACATTGAATTTTATTAAATGTTTCTAAGTATAATTTTCTCTGTATCTTTTTCCTTTGATGCTGGCAGTTTTTAATGGCAAAATATCAACTATAGAAAATATTGTAAAAATGTATATTTGTCTTAAAATGAACCCTGAAAAACCCTTTGAATACTTAATCCAATTGACGAGTTTACTGCGCTCTACTTTCCGTATATATATTTGCCATTAAACTTCTCGGGATTGGAAATTCATCGAAATCAAATGAGTGAAATTCATGGTTGGTTCGCTTTCCCCGTGGTCAACCGAAAATTCAAAGTTTTGCGCGGGGAAAATTACTTCAATATTCTGGTGCAATACACGTTTATGGCCTTGATTGCTTTAAATATGCTCAAGGGGTTCCATGGCCAAAATTATGGACCCCTTTCTCTGCTGAGGAATTAGCAGAAATACTTGGGTGGGCTTCAAGATTGCCCCCCTTTACGGATGAATTTGAAAAATGAGTTTTGAAGTTGGAAAAGCGAATGCGAGGTTAAAAGTGTGCCCATAATTGCAGCACAAAAGTATACGCTGTGCTATTTGAGATTTTAAATATTCATTGGTGATAGGAATTTAAGTTAAATCGTATTTGGAACGAATATTATAGAACGTTGAAGAAGGGATATGCTTTCGAGAATTCTCATTGAGTAAGTTAATCGCCTACCTTGAATTTTATTAAATGTTTGGAAGTGTAATTTTCCCGTTTCATACTGGCTTGTTCTTAATGGCGAAATATGAAATGTAGAAAATATAGAAAAAAAATGTGTATTTGTTTAAAAATGTTGACTAGTATAGTAATAGCAACAATAAATAAAAATTGATAGACTATAACAGACATTTGAAATTTGAATAAATGTAGTATTTTTTTAACATTATGCCCTATCTCTGAAAAGGCATTTTAAAAGCATCGAAATTGAAACCCAATACACTGTGTTAAATAATCACATGGAAATAACCGCACATGAGATTAATTTTTTGCATATAATGTAGTTTTTAAGTGAGTAAGTATAGAACCGATGTATATCACTTAAATCTTTTTAAGTAATATATATATATATATATATATATTATATATATATATATAATCTCTTTGAAATTTACTGGCGCATTGAGTTATTTTCAAGTTATTAAGTATTTTCATGTACTCTATTTTATAAACAGATGCATTTGAATAATAAATATTGGAAGATAAATTTATTGCTTTGTAAAACAATAATTCATGGAGGACATGAATACAAATCAAGAGATAAGGTTACTTGAATTTGGAATAAATCCATCCAAAGAAGCAATACTTCATCATCTGCCTTGCAGCTTTTGGAGGAACTGAATTTTCACCACCCTTTGAATACTTAATCCAATTGATGAGTTTACTGCGCTCTACTTTCAGTATTTATTTTTGCTATTAAACATCGCGGAATTGGAAATTCATCGAAATCAAATGAGTGAAATTCATGGTTGGTTCGCTTTCCCCGTTATCAACCGAAAATTCCAACATTTGAGTGAGGAAAATTAGTTCAATATTCTGGTGCAATACACATTTGTGGCCTTGATTGCTTTAAATATGCTCAAGGGGTTCCATGGCCAAAATTATGGACCTCTTTCTCTGTCGAGGAATTTGCAGAAATACTTGGGTGGCCTTCAAGATTGCCTCCCTTTACGGATGAATTCGAACAATGTGTTTTGAAGTTGGAAAGCGAATATTAAGGAGTTGGAAAAGCGGAGTTTGGGAGCTTAAAAGTGTGCCCATAATTGCAGCGCAAAAGTATACGTAGTGCTATTTGCAAATTTTAGATATTCAATGGTGAGAAGAATTTGAGTTAAACCATATTTGGAACGAATATTATAAGACTGTGCAGAAGGAATATGCGTTCGAGAATTCTAATAGAATAAGTTAATCGCGTATCTTGGATTTTATTAAATGTTTTGAAGTATAATTTTCCGTTTGATATTTGCTGAAGGTATTTCCCCCGTTCATATTGACTCTTCTTAGTAGCATAATATTAAATATAGAAAATATTGAAAAAATGTATATTTTTGTTCAAATGATGACTAGCATAGTAAGAGCAACTTTAAAATAAATTGTTGACAATAAAAGTCTTTTGAAATGCGGATAAATGTAGTTTTTTTATGAACATTCTGCTCTGTCTCTGAATATGCATTTCAAACAGCTTCGAAATTGAGACCCAATAGTATGTCGATAAGTAACCATATAGAAATAATCGTATGCGTGATTATTTTTTACGTATAAAGTAGTTTTTAAGTGATTAAATATAGAACTAATGTATATATCAATTACAAGTTTTTGAGTTATTAAATATAGAACTGATGTATATATCAATTACAAGATTTTAAGTAATTTATTTATAATCGCTTTGAAATTTTTTGCTCATTAAGTTATTTTCAAGTTATTAAGTTATACAAGTTATTTTTCATGTCTTCTATTTTGTGAACAGATGCATTTGAATAATAAGTAAGGGAAGATAAATTTATTGCTTTTTAAAACAGCAATTCATAAAGGACATGAATACAAATTGAAAGGTAAGGTTACCTGAATTTGGAATAAATCCATCCAAAGAAGCAATACTTCCTCATCTGCCTTGAAGCTTTTGGAGGAACTGAATTTTCATCCCTCTTTGAATACTTAAT
Source organism: Caerostris darwini (assembly GCA_021605075.1). NCBI lineage: Eukaryota > Metazoa > Arthropoda > Arachnida > Araneae > Araneidae > Caerostris > Caerostris darwini. Next base: position 125,091 of record BPLQ01013075.1, on the reverse strand, counting down.
CCAATTGATGAGTTTACTGCACTCTACTTTCCCTATATATATTTGCTATTAAACATTGAGGAATTGGAAATTCATCGAAATCAAATGAGTTGAAATTCATGGTTGGTTCGTTTTCCCCGTGGTCAACTGAAAATTCCAAGTTTTGAGCGGGGAAAATTCCTTCAATATTCTGGTGCAATACACATTTAGGGCCTTGATTGCTTTAAGTATGCTCAAAGGATTCCATGGCCAAAATTATGGATCTCTTTCTGTGCCGAGGAATTTGCAGGAATACTTGGGTGGGATTCAGGATTGCCGCCCTTTACGGATGAATTCGAACAATGAGTTTCGAAGTTGGGAAGCGAATATTAAGGAGTTTGAAAAGCGGAGTTTGGGAGTTTAAAAGTGCGCCCATAATTGCAGCGCAAAAGTATACGTTGTGCTATTTGAGATTTTAAATAATCAATGGTGAGAGGAATTTAAGTTAAATCTTATTTGGAACGAATGTTATAGAACTCTGAAGAAGGAATATGCGTTCGAGAATTCTAATTGAGGAAGTTAATCGCCTACCTTGAATTTTATTAAAGGTTTGGAGGTTTAATTTTCCGTTTGATATTTTCTGTAGATACTTTCGCTTTGATACTGGCTATTCCTAATGGCAAAATATGAAATATGGAAAATATTAATAAATATTTATATTGTTTTTCAGATGATGATTAATACAATAATAGTAACAATTTTTTTATTGTTATATTTGATTCTTAATATCAAAATATGTAGTATAGAAAATATTGAAATTTTTTTGATTAGTGTTCAAATGATAACTAATTCAGTAACAGTAAAAATTTTTTTGCTGTGATATTTGATTCTTAATGTCAAAACATAAAATAAAAAAATATTGAAAAAAATGTATATTCATGTTCAAATGATGACTAGTATAGCAATAGGAACAATAAAAATTGGGTATTGTGTAAAAATTTTATATCCTTTTTAATAATTGAATGTAATATAAATAAATTGTTTAGTGCATTTAATTATTTCATTAATCTTACCTTTATTGATGAAATTAATTTTTTAAATCTTATTAACATGAAATCCAATTATTATTAATATTTTGGTCCTTTTTTGTAATGAATTTAAAAATTGAATAAATAAGTAAAATCATGTAATTTAATGCTTTGCTAAGAAATATTTTAGTACATAATAGAAATTGTGCGATATTCATTTTAATAAGAAAATGTCACCCTTATGTTTGCAATAAATATAATTTAGCAAAGTACAGTTAAATTCAATACATTTATTATTCAAAAATATGCCATATTCAAGAATAATAATATTTTGTAATATTAACATTTACCTTTATTGATAAAAAAAAAGGATAATATATATTAAAGATGAAATAAAAATGCAAATCTAATAATAATCTCTCAAATCTAATATAATCTAATCAAATCTAATCTAATCATTGCCTTCACATTTAGGCAATCATTAATAAGTGCAGTTTTCAAATTAATGTAGAGCATGGAATTATGACGTTAAAAATTGAAAAATTAAATTAAATAACCGAAATCAAAGATTGAAAAACAAAATATACAAAAGAAATAAATACATTAAATATACATTCTCTTTTAAAAAAAATCAAACATCAAAATGAAGCATTGAACAATTAATAAATAATCTAAGGAAACAAAGCAAGCCAATTTTTTTTACAGTTTTCAATTGGCCGAAATAAAATAAACGAAAAATAAAAGAAAACACAACACGAATTTATATTTTTTAATACTATGAAAAATGTGGTTCAGGTGTAGAAGTGACTTCGAAGATTAGATTCTGAATTGGGAATAAATCAAACATTCTATTTGGCCCTACACTGCAGTGCGAGTAGTCACTGGTGCCATGATTGATAATTTCAGCTGGAAAATTGGTAAACACTTGAAGGAAAAGTATCCTTAATTTTAAAGATAAATTTAAAACATTATGCTGTTTTTAGTAATTAAAAATATACCATTAACATAGTTTCATAAAATTAAAAGGGAAAGCTAATATAATTATAATAATAAAGTTAAATTTGAGAAAATATTTCTTATTTGTTAAAGTAATATATTTTTTAATTTTTATTCAATGAACAAAATTAGTTTGTATTATTTTTATTAAAACTAAATGGCTATAAAAATTCCTTGTGGATGTTTTTTAGTTTTGCAGAATTGTAAAAATGAGAACTTTTTCGATTTACTTCTATATCGGCACTGATTTGTATAACAAAATAATCATTTTATTTTTTCTTGTTTTAATTTTACAGACTATATTAGATTTTCTGCAAAAAATTTGCTATGATTTTTTTGTTTCTTACGAAAGTAACAAATGAATGTCTCTATAAAATGAACTAAACAGTAAATTTTAATAATACCAGCAAAATTTTAGTTTGTATTTTAATTTTGTCTGAAACATAAAATTTTTTATTCATTTTGCTTTTTGAAATTCAGATGGAATTTACTTTTGACAATTCAAATCAACCATAACATGATTAGAAACAATATATTTTGAATGGTTAGACAAAAATATCTTTTTATATTTTGATTACAAGGGTATAAGAATTATAAAATAAAGATTTTAAAAATATTTATTTCTTAGAAATCTTGTTTTTTTCCATTTCAAAGAAAGTTTTAGATTTATTAAGATATGTTGATTTACGTTTATATCTTTATAAGAAATTAATATCAAATTTTAATATTTTTATGTATTTTTAAAAAAAAATGAAATGTAATTCTTTTTGATGTTGTTTTTGTTGTTGTTGTTTCTTATCCCACTTGGCTGGCCAAGCCCACGAGCCCATACGTGCTCATGATTGAAGGGGAAGGAAGCAGCTTTTAACATCCTTTTTGATGTAAAACATGTTTTGAATTCAATGCGAATAACTGCAATATGACTATTTTATTAAAATATTCCTTATCAAACATATTTTCTTTTAGTATTATTTAATTATAGTTTAAAAATATTTTTATGAAGGATCTTATTTCTTATTTCAAGAAAAATTTCAATTTGTACCAGAATTTCAATTTCAAAACTTCTTTAGAAAAAAAAAATAATAATTTAAAGGAATAAATATTTAAGATTTCAATATTGAAAAAATAAAAATTGAAAACATGAAAACTTCTTTTCATGTTTTTTCATTCTCTAGTAAGTTTATTACTTACATTTTAAAATGTGATTTCTTGCTAGCATCCAAAGCGTAGTAAGTACAATCTCTTGCAATTATTATCTTTCTAATATTATTCCCTAAAAATACCATTATATGTATAAGAATTTCTAAGACGTAAAAATATTAAATATTCGGTAGATAGCACAAAGTTATTGAAAAAAGTTATTTTAAAAAATGATCCACAGCAAACAAAAATGTGATTAATTTTTCTAATTTTGTATAAACAAATATAGAAAACTCGCTTACAAAGTGATGTAATAACGATGTGCAAGCAGGAAATACAGATTTAAGAACTTTCCATTATTTCAGATAATAAACTAACCAAATTTTGGAATTTCTACTATAATCTTCAAGGAAGCAAACTTCACACTGCAGTTAATGATGGACATTGTATTATCCAGATATTCATTCAAGTTTCTACGTGAATGACTAATATTATATATACCACATTTAAACAATGTTCACATTATCTTATCCATACATTAATTAAAATTCCTACTGGGATGACTAACATTAAAATGCTTTTAAAAATTTTAAACAATGTTCACTTTATATTATCCCGTTATTCATTTAAGTTTCTACATGGATGACTAACATTACAACGCTTGTACCACTTTTAAACACTATTAACATTATGTTATCAATATTAATTCAAGTTCCTACATGGATAACTAACATTACAACGCTTGTACCACTTTTAAACAATGTTCACGCTATATTATATAAATATTCATTGAAGTCTCTACTTGGATAACTAACATTACAACGCTTGTATCACTTTTAAACAATGTTCCACAGATTTCATATATGCTTTTCTGCTTTATTTATTATCCGGTTTCTACGTGGATAACTAAAGTTACAACGCTTGTACCACTTTTAAACAACGTTCACATTATGTTATCCATATATTAATTCAAGTTCCTACATGGATGACTAATATTACAACGCTTGTACCACTTTTAAACAATGTTCCACGGATTTCATATATGCGTTTGCTTTCTTTATTACCCAGTTTCTATGAGGATGATTAACATTACAACGCTTGTACCACTTTTAAAAAACGTTCCCATTATGATATCCATATATTAATTCAAGCTCCTACATGAATGACTAATATTACAACGCTCGTACCACTTTTAAACAATGTTCCACGGATTTCATATATGCTTTTGCTTTCTTTATTATCCAGTTTCTTTGAGGATTATTAACATTACAACGCTTGTACCAATTCTAAAAAATGTTCCCATTATGATATCCATATATTAATTCAAGTGCCTACATGGATTACTAACGTTACAACATTTATACCACTTTTAAACAACGCTCCCATTATGATATCCAAATATTCATTCAAGTTCTTACATGGATGACTAACATTACAACGCTTGTACCACTTTTAAACAGTGTTCCACGGATCTCTGGCAGCAACAGTCATCAAGTTAAAATTTAATTTCCCTCAGTTTTGAGAAATGCCGCGCTGTTGGCATGCAAAAAGTATGCATCGTCGCTTTAATAAAACAGGCATTTCTATAAGACGACTGCAATAACGACAAGCAATCGCAGCCATTTCAAATATAACCCTGGCGACATCTCAGAACGTGATAAGAATTTCACTTCAGTTAAAGTGGTAGATTCTGGTTTTTTTTTCACCCGTTGCATTTATATAAATAACTAATAAAATATGACGCATGTGTTAAAATATTGCGCCTTTTTCCCCGTTTCTATACTCCAAATATATCATATATGCTTTTCTGCTTTCTTTATTACGAAGAGGACCATTAAATATTTATTCCTGCTCATGTTGGGAGAAGTGCGAAGAAATCAAAGGGGGAAATCTAGCTTTGAAATTTGCATATATTTCTTTGCTTTGAAAAAACGCGACACATTTTGTAGTTTCTTTTATTTCTTGGAAGTTTTTATTTATTTTCCTTTATATTTTCACTCGTTTTAATGTAATCTTTTAGGCCTTTCGTTTTATTTCAACATTTATATTTTAGCATTTTCGTGGTATCGAATATTATTTGAGTGCTTTTTATTTTTTTCTTGAGTGTTTTCAATCTTTTAAAAACATGTTTTGAAATATTTTTATGTTTTTTGTTTGTATTTTACATTAGATAGATGATAAGCTTTCAGTGATTTTCTCTTTTGAAATTTATGGTTGGTTAGGTGAGGAAATTAAAAAATGCGTGATCTAAAACGGTGTAAAATGTATGAAAACAACTGTTAAAAATGTACAAGAACGGGACTACTGTATTATTAATAATTCTTTTTTAATGCTAAAGTTTTCTTTGAAGTCTAATATGACTTTTAAAAGGCAAATATTCCACTTAAGTTCTGGTTTTCTTTGTTCTATGATTAAAGCATTTTTTTTGTTTGTGGCTCTACGATTGTTATTTTCAAACTTTAGGCTAATTAGACCGAGATCTGCAGTTTAACATGTATTACTACTACATCACACCACACCACATCACTGTGCCAACAGCTGAGTTACAGTTTGTGAACGATGTGGGTGAGAAAAAGTGTGATTGGGCGCTGTGACGTTCTATGATCATATGAGACCGGGACATATGACTTAAAGTGAATTCAAAACAACAACAAAAATCCATTTTACCGCCAGAACTCGAACCCGAAACCTGATATACCCAGAGCTAGAGCGCTAACCACTCGACCATCAGGCCCCAAGTATAACATAGATTCCGCACAACTAACAAACATCTGTGCCACCGCCAGATTTTGAACCTGAAGCCTGTAGTATCAAAAGCCAGCGCGCTAGCCAACTGGCCATCGGAGATGAGCAGATGGAAAATCCAATGGCTGGGTCATGCAGAGAGATTGGAGCCAAACAGAACAATAAGAATACTCCTTAAGAAAAATCTAAGATCTCTTTATCTAAGATATGTTATCGTTATATTAATTCAAGTTCCTACATGAATGCTTGTACCACTTTTAAACAATGTTAACATTATATTATCCAGATATTCCTTCAAGTTCCTACATGGATGACTAACATTACAACGCTTGTACCACTTTTAAACAATGTTCCACGTATCTCTGGCAGCAACAATCATCAAGTTAAAATTTAGTTTCCCTCAGTTTTGAGAAATGCCGCACTGTTGGCATGCAAAAAGCACGCATCGTCGCTTTAATAAAACATGCGTTTCTACAAGACGACTGCAATAACGACAAGCAATCGCAGCCATTTCAAATATAACCCTGGCGACATCTCAGAACGTGATAAGAATTTCACTTCAGTTAAAGTCGTACATTCTGTTTTTTTTTTACCCGTTGCATTTATATAAATAACTAATAAAATATGACGCATGTGTTAAAATATTGTGCCTTTTACCCCGTTTCTCTACTCCAAATATATCATATATGCTTTTCTGCTTTCTTTATTACGAAGAGGATCATTAAATATTTATTCCTGCTCATGTTGGAAGAAGTGCGAAAAAAGCAAAGGGAGAATCTAGCTTTGAAATTTGCATATATTTCTTTGCTTTCAAAAAAAAAAGCGACACATTTTGTAGTTTCTTTTATTTCTTAGAATCTGGGGTACTATTTATTTATTTTCCTTTATATTTTCGCTCCTTTTAATGTAATCTTTTAGGCCTTTCGTTTTATTCCAACATTTATATGTTAGCATTTTCGTGGTATCGAATAATATTTGTGTGCTGCTTTTATTTTTCTTAAGTCTGTTTTCAATGTTTTTAAAAACATCTTTTCAAATATTTATTATTTTTTATGTTTTGCATTAGATAGATGATAAGCTTTCAGTGATTTTCTCTTTTGAAATTTATGGATGATTAGGTGAGGAAATTGAGAAATGCATGATCTGAAATCGTTTAAAAGGCATGGAAAAAGCTGTTAAAAATATTCAAGAATGGGACTGCTGTAGTATAAATAATTGTTTTTTACTGCTAAAGTTTCCTTTGAAGTCTAATATGAGTTTTAAAATGCAAATATTCCACTTAAATTCTGGTTTTCTTTCTTCTATGATTCAAGCATATTTTTGGTTTGTCGCTCTACGATCGTTATTTGCACACTTTAGACAATTTATACAATTTGCACACTTTAGACAATTTAGAGCCCTACAGTTTAACATGGATTACTACTACTGCACCACAACACACCAAATCACTGTGCCTACAGCTGAGTTGCCCCTTTACAGTTTGGGAATGATGTGGGTGAAAAGAAGTCCGATTGGACTCTTTGACACTATACGGTCATATGAGATCGGGATCTACGGCTTAAAGTGGATTCCGAACCCCACACAAACATCCATGCCTCCACCAGAATTCCAACCTGAAGCCTGTTATATTAAAGGCAAGAGCGCTAGCCAATTAGCCATCGGAGATAAGAAAGTAGAGAACCAAATGACTAGTTCGTGTAGAAAAAATGGAGCCAAACTGAACCATAAGAAAGCCCCAAATTGTAGTAAAGCCCCAAAGAATCTAGACTTAAGAGGAAGACCAAAAGTTAAATGAGGAGATCAAGTCAAAGAAGACTTGAAGTATGACTAACATTACAACGCTTGTACCACTTTTAAACAGTGTTCCACGGATCTCTGGCAGCAACAGTCATCAAGTTAAAATTTAGTTTCCCTCAGTTTTGAAAAATGCCGCACTGTTGGCATGCAAAAAGCACGCATCGTCGCTTTAATAAAACATGCGTTTCTACAAGACGACTGCAATAACGACAAGCAATCGCAGCCATTTCAAATATAACCCTGGCGACATCTCAGAACGTGATAAGAATTTTACTTCTGTTAAAGTCGTACATTGTTGGTTTTTTTTCACCCGTTGCATTTATATGAATAACTAATAAAATATGACGCATGTGTTAAAATATTGTGCTTTTTTCTCCATTTCTCTACTCCAAATATATCATATATGCTTTTCTGCTTTCTTTATTACGAAGAGGACCATTAAATATTTATTCCCGCTCATGTTGGGAGAAGTGCGAAAAAATCAAAATGAAGAATCTAGCTTTGAAATTTGCATATATTTCTTTGCTTTGAAGAAAAAACGACACATTTTGTAGTTTCTTTTATTTCTTAGATGTTTTTTATTTATTTTCCTTTATATTTTCGCTCCTTTTAATGTAATCTTTTAGGCCTTTCGTTTTATTCCAACATTTATTCTTTAACATTTTCGTGGTATCGAATATTATTTGAGTGCTTTTTATTTTTTTAAGACTGTTTTCCATGTTTTAAAAACATGTTTTCAAATATTTATTATTATTATTTTTTTTTTCATGTTTTGCATTAGACAGATGATAAGCTTTCAGTGATTTTCTGTTTTGAAAATTTATGGATGGTTAGTTGAGGAAATTAAAAAATGCATGATCTAAAACGGTGTAAAAGGTAGAAAAGAAAATGTGAAAATATTCAAGAATGTGAATGCTGTAGTATTAATAATTGCTTTTTAATGCTAAAGTTTTCTTTGAAGTCTAATATGACTTTTAAAATGCAAATATTCCATTTAAATTCTGGATTTCTTTGTTTTATGAGTAAAGAATGTTTTTGGTTTGTCTTTTTACAATCGTTCTTTGCGTACTTTAGGATAATTAGACCGAGACCTACAGATTAACATGGATTACTACTACTACTACTACTACTACCATGCCATATCATTGTGCCTACAACTGAGTTGACCCTTTACAGTTTGCAAATGATGTGGGTGAGAAGAAGACTGATTTTGTTCTGTGACGTTTGACGGTCATATTACGGTCACGGTCATACGTTTTACGATCATATGTTTTACGGTCATACGGGACATACTGTTTAAAGTGGATTCCGAACCACTATAAACATTCATGACACCGTCAGCTTTCGAACCATGTAGTACCAAAGACCAGAGCACTAGCCTATTGGCCTTTGGAGATATGAAGATGGAGAATCAAATGGCTAGGTTATATAGAAACAACGGTGCCAAAAGAACAATAAGAAGACTTCTTAAGAAAACCCCAGTAGATCTAGACCTAAATGTCGACAAAGATATCCCAATTGTCGACTCAAGCCTAGATACTAGCGGCCTGATGACCAATTGGCTAGCACTCAGGTATTTGGTACCCCAGATTTTAGATTTGAATCTTTGCAGTGGTAGGGTTGCTTTTGGGGGTTCGGAATCCAGGTTAAACCGTAGGTTCCGATCTAATTTAGCTTAAGTGTGTAAAAAATGTCCGTAGAGTGAAAAACCAACCAAGCATAGTTGACAGATCTAGCCATTAAGTTGTCTAAGGATATTCTTCTCTTTGATAATATAAATATATGTAAAATAATAAATCTTTCATTTTATTTATCAAAAAGATCTACTTTTGTAATTATTTTCTAAGAAAGTTATTATTTCAGTCATTAAAACATCTCTATTTTCTTGATGACTTAAAAACATCTGGCCGGAAGGATTTTAAATTTATGTGCCAACATTTTTGTTTTATTGCCAGGATGGATATTCTATATTATTTGATGAGCTTATTAACTGTGAAATAAACTTATATACAATAATTCCTTTTCAACTAAATTTATTTCTGGACTTGTTTAAATGTGGACAAAGAAAGGGATAAGAGTGGAAACCATCGCAATCATTAACGAGCTTACTCATTGGAATCCGCATCTTTTGGATCATAAGTTGGTTAGCATTACATAAATTAGGTAATACGTTTCTCCAATGTAAACGATATTTTAATCTTTATCATACAACTATTTGGATATGTCTCGCACTTTTATCTAAGTCATTGACCACTAAAAGGGGCAGAAATGTATCGTTACCTAAGGTATACCACAATAGGTGTTTCTGAAATACATTCATATTTAAAGAATTTCTACACAATACCAAGGAAATGTTACCATAGACAGGAAAGCTTTCTGTTTGGTATAACTTAGTTACCAATACCATAGACAGGGAAGCATTTTGTTTGTGTAACTTAAGTTATCAATATCATAGGCAGGGAAGCTATCTGTTTGGCATAACTTAGTTACCAATACCACAAACAAGGAAGCTCTCTGTTTGGCATAACTTAGTTACCAATACCATAGACAGGGAAGCTTTCTGTTTGGTATAACTTATCAAGTTTCGAATCACACCTAGTGTTCAAATAAAAAATATCTTGTGTTCAGAAACCCTACGCGCAATCCACCAGGTCTCTAGAGCTTTTAACTACATCAAAGAAAGTTTACCTTAATCATTGGAAACGAAGCTTCATAAACATTCAATTCAACAACATATTTTATTTAACAATCTTATCACCTTCTTTGTTTCCATCACCAAAAAATGCCATTTATGTATTTCGACAGAACTTACCGCCAAGACGTGCCATGGCTATTAAATTATGCAGTTTTCGTGACAAACAGCATGCTCACAATTTCGAAAACAGTGCTATTTCACAAGCTGCAAAATAATAATGTATAACTAGAAGATTTCCATTAGTAATCCCAATTTGTATGCATTTACCGCAACTATTTTAACGTCCAAATTTCTCACGCATTTGAAAATAAAAAAAAATGTTGTAGCCTTCCTGTGAGTAACTTGCTAATTATTATGTTTCCGTGTTGAAGAAAGCTGGTTAAATTTTGTTTAAGAAGCCAATTTTATGCTAATAATCCTAATTACAGAACAGGAAATGTTTAAATCGTATACTATGTAATTTTTTTGTTAAAACAATACATTAAAATTAAATATTTTCTGTTCATGCTAGTATTTAGTAAGTACTTTTAAAAAGCTGTCATATCCTACATGATTGATTTAAGTAAATATTAGATTGTTTATTAATCAAACTACTGTGAGTGCCGAAGGTATTTGGACACTTTAATTTATATTTAAATTATGTTTGAAATTTCAATACTTGAAATAAAATTTTTAAACAAAATTAACTATTATAATTATGTATAAAATATATGCATAAGAATATTTATTTGTAATTTTAAATTTAATTTTAATTAAAACAAATTAATCGTTCATATATATTTAGAACAAATAAATCAATTCAGCTATTTATATAACGGAATAAAAATATTAAGACAGTAAAAATAAGTTACAAATATTATTACAAATAATTTACAATAATTACAAATAATTTACAAATATCGTTACAGATAATTTGAAATAATTACAAATAAATTACAAATAATGTTACAAATAATTAACAAATAATGTTACAAATAATTTACAAATAATGTTACAAATAAGTTACAAATTTTTGCAAATAATTTATAAATATATTTTGGATATCTTTGAGCTTTTATAATTGCTTGCAATCTTCATGGAAGGGATTTGACCAGTTTAAAAGTAATTGAATTCGAAATAGAATTTAGTTTTTCTTGAAGAGCAATTTTAAAATCTCATTTGCTTACTTTGTTTTCTAGAACATCAAATAAATGCTCATTGTGGTTGATATACAGTGATTGGGAAAGAAATTGAAGAAATTTTGGAAGCGTATATAGCACCCGTAACCCTATATATATATGTTCAGGATGATTGCCTGGCATAAAAACGTAATCACGCTTTATTTTCCTTTTTGGAGCACTTCATTGTAAATTATTCTTATATATGATCCCATCAATAATGACCAAATTTTCTACATCAGATGCACTCGTACAACAAAACTTCCACTATATTTCACTCTTGAAACAAGATTATTTGATCTGATTTTTTATCCATCAGATTCAAAAATATCGAACTAAATTTCATTTGAGAAAATCAATATTTCCTGACATTCAGAATTATTAGGTAGATTTTTTTCTGCAAAAACTAAGCACATTTGCTGTTTTGCATGCATTTTGTATTGAAATATTATCAGCATTTTGAATTGAAATTGAGCAGCATTAACTAGCATTTTGAAGCTGAATTGTAATTTTGGAACACTAATTCACTACTTTCTTATAGAGGAACAAAGAATCGACAACCATAATATCTGAAAAACCACAGTAAATCGCTACGTATTTGATTAAAGGACTGTGAAAAAGGTCTTAATTTTTTAATTACTGATTATATTGTAGTATGAGGTCTGCAATCAATTTTTTATTTCCTGTTTTCCCCACTTTATCAATTGTAAAATTTATTTCCTTTCGAAAATAATAATTTAAAACATTTCTTCTCCGTCTCTCCAAAGTAAATACTGAATATTTCTGTTCCATTTAATAACTTATCAATACTAATGAACATTATCTGTGTTTTGTTGACTGGTTTCTGTTTCATGAACAAATCACAATAGCTTGATTGTATTTCAAAAGCGTTTTAATTGCTGTAAAAGAAGTGCCACAAACCCAAGTTCCTTCTTTTCCAAAAAAAGTTTTATCTTTGATCGTCAAACAAATAAAGTCGTCAAAGAGAAAAATGACTGCACAAGATCGGATCGCAGCAACAATAACACATTCTCTATTGATTAAATATAGATGCAATGTAATATACGTTTTTTGTTAGAGCGCAATAATATAACTAGCTGCAATGTAAAATAAAACACATTATTCTTTTGTTATATTGAACTTTATTCTCACAAAGAATAAAATGTATTATTTTATTAAAAGATTCTATAGTATTAAGAATCTTTTGGGCACAGATATCAAAATAAGATAGATGTGTACCAATCTTAATTCAGTATCAGTTCAAACTAGTCAATCTATTGAGACATTGGACAGAATGAGATGTAGACGCCAGAGAGACAATAACTCGACACAGTATGGGTGGACTGCAGGAAAATAATCATCTCACTGCGAAGGATATTGTATACAAAAGTTCACTATTTAAAAATGAACAAACTTGACAGGTGATTGTGGTAGTGATTTACAGTAACAACAATATTGTTAGGTTTTATTTATACGAATTTTCTACTGAACGATTTAAAAAATACGGATAACATGAAAGTCACACTGATAAACATTATCTATCTTAATTTAGGTTAATCTTCTGGAGCCATAGATCTCGAGTAGCTTTCTCTTCACCAGATACCAGCAAGGCTATCTGCTGCCCATCAAATGAGATAAGCCACTACAATAAATAAGTTATAAGTAACTCAATAGTAGTGCACGCTAGTTAACCCATTCATTAGTTAATCCATTATTAGCTAGAATGAGATGTAGATAGTTTCAATAACACGACGCAGCGACGACAGAACAACAATAACTCGACGCAGTATGGATATACTGCAGGAAAAATAATCATCAAACAGCGAAGTGATATTGTGCACTAAAGTTCACTATTTTAAAATGAGCGAACTTGCCAGTTATTATGGTAGAATTATTTACAGCAATAATAATATTATATGGTTTCAGTTATACGGAGTTTTCCACTGAACGTCTTAAAAATACGAATACCACGAAAGTCACCCTGATAAACATTGTCCATCTATGGCAAGGTTAATCTTCTGGTGCCATGGGTCCTCCTATCTTTTATAGTTTTCTCTTCATCAAAAACCAGCAAGGATATCAAATTGATCTGTTGCTGCTGTCGATCAAATGAGATACACCATTACAATATACATATAAGTTATAAGTAACTCAGTATTAGTACACTCTAGTTAATCTATCATTAACCAGAATGAGGCGTAGATAAGAGTCAATAACACAACGCAGCACCGACAAAGCGTGAATAACTATACCCATTATGGATGGACTGCAGGAAAGAAAAATTATCATCAAGCTGCGAATTGACGTTTTTCACTATTTAAAAATGAGTGAACTTCCAGGTAAGGATGGTAGAGTGAATTGCAACAACAAGAATATAGTCTGGTTTATTTATACGGATTTTCGACTGAATGACAAGTCACTAGGACAACATCCATGGCGAGGTTAATCTTCTGAAGCCATGGATCTCCAGATCTTTTATAGCTTTCTCTTCATCATACACCAGCAAGGTTATCAAATTGATTTGGTGTTACTGTCGATGAAGTGATATGAACCACTACAATATATAAGTATAATAATAATTAGCTCATTAAGTCATAAACATCTGATGCCGTAAATAAACTTGCAAAATTTAGGTACAATTTATATATTATTCCAATCCATTATTAATCAAAAGTAAATACTGAATACTTCTATTCCATTTAATAACTAACCAGTTATTAAATGCAACAGAAGTAGGCGACTATAGTCAAGCGATAAATCAGCGTATAGTTATCAAAACTAATGAACATTATCAGTTTCTATTTCATGAAATTGCTTGATTGTATTTCAGAATCGTTTTAATTGCTGTAAAAGGAAGTGACACAAACTCAATTTCTTTATTTTCCAACGACAGTTTTCTCTTTGATCGTCAACAAATAAAGTCGTCAAAGAGAAAAATGACTGCACAAGATTTGGATCTGGACAACAACATAGTGCATTTCGCTATTAGCAGCCCAGACCATTACGTGTTGTCAGCTAGAGCATTATTTCAAGTGATTTGCTTGGAAGTTTTCTGAAAAGAATTTCCTGAATTCAGTGGAGAAAATGACCAAATTCAGGAAATTTTAATGGAGTCAAGACAGCTGGTGGAGATATTTTGATTTCTCAAAAGACGAAGTCGTGCAATATGAATCTGGCAAAGAACAAAAATTATATCTATTATATCTATATTATAAAGTCTTATTTATATATATTTTCCACTGAATGACATAAAGATACGAATGCCATGAAAGTCACAAAACATTATCCATCTATGGCTAAGTTAACCTTCTGGAACCATATATCTTCAGAATTTTTATAACTTTCAGAAACCAACAAGATTATGAAATTGATCTTCTGCTCCAGTCGATTAAATGATATAACTCACTACAATATATAAGTATAATAATTAAAATAATAATAATTTGCTCATTAAGTCATAAATATCTGTTGCAATAAATAATCTTGCAAAACTATAGGTACAATGTATGTATTATCTCAATCCATTATTAATGATAAGTAAATACTGAATATTTCTATTCCATTTAATAACTTATCAATACTAATGAACATTTATCAGTGCTTTGTTGACTGGTTTCTATTTCTTGAACATATTCTCTGTAAATCATAATAGATTGATTGTATTTGAAAATCGTTCTAATTGCTGTAAAATAAGTGACACAAACTCAATTTCTTTATTTTCCAAGGGACAGTTTTCTCTTTGATCGTCAATAAATAAAGTCGTCAAAGAGAAAAATGACTGCACAAGATCGGATCTGAACAACAACAGCGTACATTTCGCTATTAGCAGCCCAGACCATTACGTGTTGGCCGCTGCTGGCGCATTATTCCAAGTGATTTGCTGCAGTGGAGAAAATGACCGAATTCAGGAAATTTTAATGGAGTCAAGACAGCTGGTGGAGATATTTTGATTTCTCAAAAGACGAAGACCGGCAATCAGTGCACCACGAAGAACAAAAGAACAACAAAGAATGGATTTTAATGAGCTCCGAAATATGAGAACAAAATCGTAAAATAAATAGAACTGTTTAGAAAAGGGTTGAGGAATGCAGAATGAGTTTTATTTTCTGAAGTTATGAATGAAATTGGGACTGGTTAGAAGGATATTAGTAAAACTAAATAAAATATTATTGCAAAACGAGGCTGTTCGTCATTCGTACATTTATTAAATAAGCTTTTCTTGAAAATACTAAATGAGTGATCAGTTGTAGTGGTTAAGTTAAGTTTATCTGTGTTGTTATAATAATAAAATTTTGTTATAAAATAACTTTTTAAGAAATTTAAAATTACTAACATTAAAGATATTCGTTTCGTTAAAAGGCTTTTCAAAAATTGCTTTAATTTTAATGACTCATTTTTATGTTATTTGCAATGCTGATTCCGAAAAGGAAATTCGTTTTTTTCCATATCAAGTAAGGCAACACAAAGGGAATTACATATAATATAAATGATTAGGTGCAATTATTTTATATTTAACGGATAGAAGTTTCAAAACAGCTTTGTTAATCTGTGATATACAAAAAAATTACGAGATAAAATGGTAAATTTTAATAAAAATATTTTCTGTCAGGCGATGTAAAGTTTTATTTACTTTTAAAATGCAGCATATTATTTTATAATAAATTTTCTTGAGTTATCCATGTTTGTACTTTTTAGAAGAGCAAGTTCGAATTAAAAATAAGAAAATTCAACAGAATGCGTATAATATATCTTCTTCAATGGTGTGACAGCAGGTCGAGGTCTTCTGCCAGATTCCGATACATGAAATTTTGTTCGTTTTTACACGGGGTATATATATATATATATATATCTTCTTCAATGGTGTGAGAGCAGGTCGAGGTCTTCTGCCAGATTCCGATACATGAATCTGTATATATATATATACATGTCATTGATTTAATGCATATGTTTCGTGTATAACAAGATACATTTTATTTTAGTAAATTAAGAGAGTTTCAATTATTTTCTTGATTAAAATTGTACAATAGCTATATAATTGTATATTGTTTTCTTTTGAGTTCTTAGCATGTATATCACAAAAAAAAAATAAAAAAAATTGTTAATTGCTTACAATTCAATAAAGATGCTCAAAAGGAATTTAAAATATTTATCAGGATAAACAATAAAAAAATACAATGATAAGAATGTATGCCACTAGGTACATAAGACATTTGAAATTGTAACTTTGTTTTATAATGGCTCAAACATTTTTTAATGAGCAGTATTTTATTACGCACCATTTTAAATTCATACTATATTCACCATCATACTCACTATTATCATATGAAACTCTATTCCCTCTACTGAATCACATTACTGGTACAAAACACCAAAAAGAAAAACAAGAAAGAGATTGGTAACCACATTAAGATGAAGCTTCAAGTTACTGGGCGCGATCCTCAAGTCTCAACAATAAGCTTAAACCCTATTATCCGATGTCATTCAAACCCATAACAATTTCTAACCGGTGAGGTATTGAAAACGCGTGAGATGACAACCACTTGATAGCTTACTGAAAGTGCCTTTCGAGTTTTAGGCGTAACGGCTTTGGTAGGGGTCAAGCTAGCGGTCAAACCGCTGCTATAGAACAATGATGTTCGCTTCTCACCAAAAAGCATTTGTCACAGTTCTGACATGCCAAGCTCTTCTTAGCATACAAACAAGGCAAGCTTGCACTGATGACGTTTGGACCTAAAACTTTGCCAGATGGGGGTAGATATCGAGGTCTAGTAGGTCATAGGGCGTTCTCTCTTTTGTGTGAGATACGGTTTTTATTGTGATGGTGAAGTGGTCTTTTGAAATTTTGCATGCTAATTCTGTTTTGTGCTTTTTGTTGGTCTCCAGTAAGGAATATTCTGAATAACAGGGTATAAGGAATTATAAGACAAAGTAGTTAATTATATTTTTTGAGATAAAACAATTAATTATTATAAGCAGTAATTAATTATATTTTTGAGATAAAATAATAACTAATTATTATAAGCAGTAATTAATTATTATATTTTGTAATAAATATCTACTATATATGCGGAGATATAAATATGAATATAAATTCATTTAAGAAATGCAGCTTCTGTGAGATATGTAACAGAAAGTACTAAATTACATTATATTTTCATTGTTATTCAGATTGATGGGTGAAAGTGTTTATATCGAAATTTTTATTGTGAAGGTGAAATGGTCTTTAGAAATTTTACATGATAATTCTGTCTTGTGCTTTTTGTTGGTCTCCAGTAAAGAATATTCTGAATAACAGGGTATAAGGAATTATAAGTTGCAATAATTAATTATATTTTTTTGAGATAAAATAATAATTAATTATTATAAGCATTAATTAATTATTATATTTTGTAATAAATGTCTATTATTATATGGAGATATAAATATGGATATAAATTTATTTTAGAAATTTAAATTAAATAAAAAATTATTTAGAAATTTAAAATTAAAATTCATTGAACAAATGTTAAAAATAATTGCATTTAAGAAAATTTTATGCTCAGAAATAAATTCAAGAAAGAAATTTAAATATGGAAATAAATTTATTTCATGCAGCTTTCTCTGCGATATACAACACAGAGTAGCATATTATCATATATTTCCTTCGTTATTCATATTGATAGAAGAAAAATTTTGTATCGAAATTTTTATTTAAATAAAAAAAAAAAAAAATAACATTCATTAAGCGCATCGAAAGCAAACAAATTCTAGGAAATTCTCAAACTCTTTAAATAAAATTTTCTATTACTAATTAAGTTACTTTCATTTATATTAAGATGTTAGAGATATTATATAATCTTATCATCTTTTATATTAAATGTTTACCAGACTGGTGCATAGCTGGTTGGTTTCCAAACTTGGGTATCCGAGTTTAAAATTTCCGCTACATCTAGCTAGATATCTTTGCACTGGAATCAATCGTCACCAAGCAAATTTAACGTTTTTCATGATATCCTGAAGGTACGCATTCCTCATGAAATTGGTAAACCCATTTGAAAACAATTACAATATCATGAGGATAACTTTCCTCATAATATCACGAGGAAAGTTATCCTCATGATATTATAATTATTTTCCTAAGGGTTCAGTAATTTCTTTTCATGTTTTACGAATTTTCCAGGACAACATGTTTTAGCACCCTTTCATCGTATATATTTATTTAAATTCGTTTTTTTCCTTTTTTTGGTCTGCCAATGTAGTTTTATCCGTTCAATAATTTGATTGAACGGAAAAAAACTGCATTGCGATTCAATTTTGTTGCTGCAGCTTACGTGCACTTCAGACTCGGCAAAATTTCTTCCTTAATTTGAGAAATCTGAACGTGTGGCTTTTCAAGATTTTTGCATGGTTAACGCTGTGGTGGTTTTGTTATATACAATACGAGTGTAGCCGATACCAGTAGTAGCTTTTCTCTTGCAAAAATATGGTAGTTCAGCTCTGTACTTGTTAGTTCTCCTTGGGTTTTGTTGTCCGTGTTGTGTCCTTTTTATATATATGTACATAAAGAGTTGTTAAATTTATATCTATAATATTTATATTATAAATTTAAATCAATTATTTGATGACAGTATTTTAAAAAGATATAACAATGTTATAATTTGGGTAACTGCGATTGGTAACTATTGTTTTTCAATATTCCAATTTGTGAATATTGTTGTATTGAAGGCATTTTTTAGGCGTACCATAAAATTTAATTCACTGTTGCTATTAAAGTATTTAAATTTGATAAATAAGCCTTTATAAATGCATTTGCTGAGGGGATATAAATGAATATTTGTTAATTAGATTTTGTTTAAATGTGTCCATATTCTATTCTTGTATTAATATTAATGTCTTTTTTTACTCTATATTCAATAACGTCACCCCTTCAGCTACCACACTTGCAACGTTAGTAACTTCATACCACCATTCGAAAAATTCGAACTCTATCAGAAAGCCTCGCAGAAACAAAATATAAATGTGATCAATAGCAGGAGAATCGGACTTCGGAAACATTTGCAAGAAAGTCTTACAACATTTGCTTTTAACATTCATTCTTAATAGTTTAAAATATTAATTAGCTCAATGCATACTTAGGAAAAAGTCTGAATATATTTAACACAACGTTTAAAATTTAACTGCAGGAAAATATCATGTAATATTACCGTATTACTAGACCACATTGGAATGTTCAAAAAATGTCATTACGAATTTGTGGGTTTTCGACAATTCCGCCCTCCCCCTCCCCCTGCTAATTCTGTGGTTACTGGTTAAATACTTTTATTTTTAATTACACTAAAAAAATATTAACCTAATTTTTTCGTATAATAATATATATAGACCATCAGAAGGGTTTATTAATATAATTCACTGGCTGTCCAATTTATAAGACTCATTAATTTTTTTATGTTAATTAAACGTAGTCAATTAAATGTGGTTACTGAACAAACATTAAAATTGAAATTAACCATGATAACTCCAAATATCCATAAACTATCATAACTTTAACCGTTACTTATCAGTATTTAAACTGACTTCTACCAAATTACCAAGGCTCAATAATCACAACCGCAACTTAACCAAAATGTACTAAAATGCGAAATGGGGAGAAAGACAGGGTAGGAAGAGTTTAGTCCATTTCGACGATGGGTTACAACATCAGTTTACAAGAGCACCTTAACTAAGAGACAGTCAGAGGAAAGAGGCATGTTAACTAATGGGCAAAGATGAACGCACCCCTCCACTGTTGTCAATTAACGACATGTTCAAGTTCCATCAGAACACTTAAGCTAAGTTTTCTCACCCCTACACCAGCCTCTGCGGTTTGAATGCCTGGGCAGCGAAGAGGGTGGAGGGTGGTCGCTATTCGATAATGATGCCTCTTTCGATTAATCACGTGACCTCGATCACCCCACCCCGCGTTTCTCCAAGTCGAACTTCCAAGATGTTGTGGTGTCCCTTCCATCTCTTATTAGTATGGAGACGGATGAGTGAAAGAAGATGGTAAGAGTTTTGGGGAAAACTTGCAGCAGAGTTCTTTGTCATCTTTTGAGATAGAAGGTCTCTCTTACAAGAGATAACTCGGAGCAATTTGTTTGAATAATCTTCTGGATTAAATCGGTTGGATGCTTTTAAAAGGATTCCTTTGTTGTGGGGTACTTGACAATGGGATTAGTTGGTTAATTGTTCGTCATTTTCCACGCAACGGTGGCTGTCAGTTGGGGTATGAAACCGGACATTTTTCTATCCATGATGGATTAATTTCACCATTTTTGCATTAAAAATCTGCGTGCAGCTAAGCCAACAAAATTATGGGAGACTTATTTTCATCGTCAGAAAACTATCATTTACTTAGTAAGTTTTCAGAAGTAGATTTCACCCTAAGGTTTTGTTAATGGTAACGAAAATAGGCCTCCCCCCCCCTTGAATTAGTGGCGTAAAATCTTAGCATTAATCTCAATTAATTTTTGTAAATGTACATTTTTCTCTTGAAAATGTCTCATTCATGTTAAATGTGCTTTATAAATATATATCTTATCGTCGGATTACTTACTTTTCAAACAGTGAAGTGTTACCAGTTTGAATTGGTTATAGTTTAGGAATAGACGACTTTCTCGCCAATAACAAATTATAGCAATTATTATGTGAGGTGGAGGAAATGGTCATATCAGTTTCGGAATACCCTTGTGAGTAAATTATGTGCACACAAATTTTTTTAACATTATAACTAATGCTTTAAATTTTCAAAAAGTTAGTTGCTTAATGAACAACCTGAAAAATTTTGATTAAACGTGGTAAAAATAATTTGTAACAATATAAGAAATGTGAATATTTCAGTTTTTATGCTGTCTAATTTTGTGATTAAATTAATAATCACGTGAGAACTTAAGCAATTAAATTAATCAAAATCATTCACATTATAATGAATGGCTAAAATCATAAAAAGACATAATTACTTATGAAGAATCTGAACATTCTAAATTGATGCATGGTAAAAAATAGATTAAAATAAAAAAATAAAATGCAGGAATAACAATTAAACTGTGTTATTTTTAATAATATATTAATTAAAAAATTTCTTTGCATTATTAAAAAAGATTTTATCATGTAGAATATATATATATATATTTAAAAATTCAATGTGAATTTGGTATGAATTTCCTATAAAGCAAAATATAATTCAACAAAAATTCTACTAATTGACAGATTAAAAAAAAATAAAAATATTACATTAAAATTTTATCGTAACATTTAAAACTCATAGCTATTTTTATTTTGTTTGTATACTGAATTATTACGTAGAAAATTAGATTGCGGTTATAAATTTAAATTTAATTAACTGGGAGACTTTTTAAATTTTTAACTTTCAAAATGTGTATAGAATTGAATATTTCATATACCTTATACATGTAGCAACTTAAAAAATTTGTTACTGAGTTACAACAGTTTATTTATTCAAAAAATAAACTGCTGTAAAAATGAGTAAAAAATTAAATAATTGGTATTGGAAAAAAGTTATAAAATTACGTATTCGAAATTAATAAATTGTTATTTATAAATAATAATGTGTCCATAAATATCAATATATTAATTTTTTTCTAAAGGTTCATCTTCAGCAATACGGTCTTGCATCATCATATTGTAGAATAAAGTTGACAATCTCTGTACACTTTTCAATTAAAGATTGTTTTACTCGATCCAATTGTTCACAAACATCTGCATTCACAGTTTGCCCCGGCTTATAAAGATGAACGACTCTGCGAATATTACATCAAAAATATAAAAGCGCCTTTTTGGAGTATAAACCTGGTTTATTCGAAGAGAGCCACTGCCTTTTGCGTTTTGGATTTTTATAGAGGACAACATTTTTTATCTCTAGTGATCTAGCGATCAAACACTCTTATGTATTATGTCGAGGAAGCAATAAATTTCATGTGGTAGATAAATTATTTTGATTTTCTTCAGGTAGAGCACTATAGGCCTAAACATCTACTATGTATATTTCACCAATATGTTGCAAATGTTCTTGGATAGACGACCAAAATTGGTCAATAATGTTTAACAATTTCACGATTGTCTGACATGGATTTGCTTCGAATTCTACCCTAAACACATCATTGCCTACAGTTGTTGGTCATCCAACGAGTCGATATGAGTAGGCTAGGTTGATAAGGAGAGATCAAAATTATTGGATCTGAATTTAGAAAACTACCATTGGTATTTACGAATATTTAATGCACTTGGACATTTGGTAGCAACTGTTATGTTACTACCCTTTGGGAAAGAACATACAATAGCGGATATGTACCTCTTCTATTATTTGGTTGCCCTTCTCACCTAAAATTGCATACAAAAAGTTAAGATTTAATTATCTGCAAGTAAACAAGTCACTTTTACCTTTAAACGCCTTTGACACAACATTTAAGTATACATTGTTGTGATAAGTGATAAATAAATGTTGTCATACACAGAAACGACATTACTTTCCAGTCCTCCTAATATATACATGCGGAAGTAATTAAGACTGCATTTCCAATGTCAATATAAAATAACTTTTATTATTTTAATAAAATTTGCATATATATATATATATATATATACTCAAGAGCCAAAACATTATGACCACCTGTCAATAACGAGTTGGCCCACTTTTGGCGCGCAACACAGCTTCAACCCGCCTTGGCATGGATTAATACCACCACTTAATACCAATTAAATACCACTTCCACCTGATCACGTGTCTTCCACGTCATCCAGGCGAGTTCATTGCAAAATGTAGGGGTGGTCATAATATTTTGGCTCTTGAGTATATATATATATATATATATATATATATTTATATTCAAAACACTATGAACCCTATTTAATTGAGAAGTTTTTAATAATTTGTTACGGTTATTTCTGTATAAAAAAGGAGAATCTTAATAAAAAAAAACATGCATTTTACATTTTAATGGGCATAATACCAAGCAAAATGTTTATGATTTCTTCAAATTAAAATTTAATTTGGATAATTTCTACTACTGAGAAAAAATAATTACAATTAATTATTTACTTTTTAAGTAAACAGTTAATTGTTAGTATTATGACTTTTACTTTTAAAAAGAATATATTAAGCATAATTATTCTAGAAATAGTTGCAATTAAATAACAAACTTCGTAAATAAGCTTCTTTAATAATAATTAATTGCATAGAAATCAGGTTTCTTAAAATCGTTTGAAGTAATAAAGAATCGTTAATAATTACATTCAAGATAATATCTGAAAAGAAAATAATTATTTGCGTTCAACTGTTTGTAATTAAATTACAAAACAAATTTTATTCAATTAAAATTTATCTTTAAATTATATCATTTAAACAATTTATACTGGGAGTGCAAGTTTTTATATCGAATACAGCATGTAAAATAGGCTAATAGTTTGTAGTATCTTTTTTTTTAATCTCATGGTCAAAGCAGGGAATGAATAATATGACCTGATGCTGTATTGGTGATTTAATCTTATGCATCATGCAATTAATCTCAGAAGTAATTTTCTCGTATCCATTCGTCTGGTTATTTTGGTTATTTTAACATATTTTGGTTACAAGAATAATGGTTATATTCAAGTAAATCATTTATTACATAGTATGGAATTTCTAATTATTTTAAATGATCCTGTGATAAAAAAAATATTTAAAAGTAAAATCAAAGAAAATTTCATCATTTTAATAGCGGATTGATAGTCAATTAAAAAGCACTCTGAGCGAAAATGGAAATATATTGTCCGAATTATATCGAGTAAATTTTATACCCTTCTAATTAAAAATATGGGCCTGAATGGCCGAGTGGCTAGCGTTCTGGCGCTCGGTACCACAGGTTTCGAGTTCGAGTCCCGGCGATGCCATGGCTGTTTGTAGTGGTTCGGAATCCTTTTAAACCGTAGGTCCCGGTCCTAATAGGATCGTAGATCATTGCGGGGGAATTGTTACTCCACGTCCGTGGCTTATCTTCAAGTTACACGCGCCCCCTGGGTAATGCAAAGTGAGTAACGTCTGTGCAGCGCTTGCCTTCAGGCACCCCAGACCAAGCTGTCTAAATGTTTGCCAACTGCATTGGAACAAAAAAAAATTAAAAATATTATATTATCTCTACTTCCGCAGTTAATATTTATGTCATGTGCAATATATTGGATATCCTGCATAATTAAATGATGCCTGTGATTAATCTTATATTATGTATGTAACATATAAAGGTGCAAATACGAGTATTATGTATAATTTACATCGCACACAATCTCAAATAAAGTGACACATCTCAATTTAATTGAGATATATTTTATCTTTTGTTTATTAACAGTAAAATATTAAAAATAAAATTGTTCAAATACACATTGAATCAAATTTTGACATTTTTAACACACTGAATCCTTGAAAACAGCAAAAATATTATAGGAATGTAGGTTGTAAAATATCTCTATTCTGCGAATGTGTTGTTGTTTTCAATTGTCAATATGTGAACTTCTAGACTATTGGCCATTTGGCTAGCGTTTTGACCTTTCTACCGCAGGTTTCAAGTTCGAATCCTGACGGTGCCATGGATATTTGTGAGTGTTTCGGAGTCTACGTTAAACTGTAGGTCCCAGTCTAATTAACCTAAAACAATAGAGAGACAAACCAAACAAGACTAGGATAGAGGACAATAAAGTGTATTGAGAAGTTTTTCAAAAACTGTTTTGGAGTTAACCGGGCAGTCCAACTGGAAAAGTAAGGCATTCTGTTACGATCGACACAGAGTTATGTATGTTCTCTGTTCAAAACTGTGTCTGTGTCTCCACTCAAGAGCCAAAACATTATGACCAACTGTCAATAACGAGTTCGCCCATCTTTGGCGCGCAACACAGCTTCAACCCGCCTTGGCATGGAATAATACCACCACTTAATACCAGTTAAATACCACTTCAACCTGATCACATGCCTTCCACGTCATCCAGGCGAGTTCATTGCAAAATGTAGGGGTGGCCATAATGTTTTGGCTCTTGAGTGTATGTTCTCTATTCAAAATAATGTCAACAGTTAAAATCGGACTACTGCAAACCTGAGTCTACAGAATTGTTAAACCAAACCACTTTTAAATAATATATGAATGAATATATACTTTTTTTGTAAATAAAAATTTATAAAATTTGAGTAAAATATAACTAAAATATTAATTTTAATAAATAAATTTATACAAAAAAAAGCAGTAAAGTTCTATTACTAAATTTACGCTGTGTTTTGTGTCTAATCCTCAGTGCTGGACGGACATCCCATGAGAAATCTACTCATGAATGGATGGAAAGGGGCAGTTTCTGTTCTCATGGAGGGCAAGTAGGTAGAAGTCCGACTTGGCTCTGTGTCGTCGAAGAAGGAGGGCAGTACACCTTCCGGGAATATTTTTATGGGGAAATACCCAGCATTTGCTTATCGTATGGGAGAAAACCTGGAAAACTGCCTCCAGGTTGTCTGACTAACGAGACAAGATGCTGAACATCACAAACGATATCGAGACTCCTCGTCTTTTGAAACAGTGTCTACAACAAAGTCGCCAACGGATTGAACCTCAGCCTTAATGTTCAATAGCGGCGCACGTTGCCCCTGAGCCATGAGTCAGGAACTATGCTTCTAACTTATCATACTAACTATTTTGAAGTTACTTTTATTGCTTCTCCAATGTTATTACAATCTCTTGTGTAAAATTTACAAAAAAAACACTCTTAAAGATTTTATTATTATTTTCTGTTTTTCAAATATATAAATATTAACTTTAACCATATAGAATTCCAAATAAAATTTTTCACAGGTTTCATGATTATATAAGAAGTGGAAAGTAAAAAATATTTTTACATAATTTTATAATTTATGCATTTCTTTTCGTAATATACATCAAAAGTAAGTTTTTGAAACGCTTTTTATTTTTATATTCTTTTCTAGATTTGTATGGTTTAAAAAAAAAATTGTTTACGAAATTTTTAGAAATTTGGTGAGAACTCATTTATTTCTTTATTATTTGTGTTTACTTCATATTCTCTTTTATTTCATATTTATTTTTTTTTCGGAATTTTCGTAAAATTGATGAAAACTCATTTATTTTTTTATTATTTATTTTTGTTTCATATTTTTTTTATCATACGTCTATATGTTTTTTTTCATTTTTTAATATATGTCTATATTCTAGACTTAGATATATTACATAATTTCACATATACTGTCAACAAAATATTTTCATATTTTAATAGCTTCTCATGTACATATTTTATAGGATTTTCTTCCAAATACCAAAATTTTGTACGTGTGGTATATATGATATTTTTTTTTAATTGAGAAATTTATTTTTGCCAATAAATCATATTTGTGGTGTGGTAATAAAATTGCTTCCTTTAATAAAATTGCTTTCTTTAATAAAATTGCTTTTTTTTCATATTGTTACAGAATGCAATTGACTTAATTGATTCTTTATTTTGCAACTTTGAATAAATAAAACATGAGGCCTAAATGGCCGAGTGGCAAGCGCTCTGACGCTCGGTGTTACAGGTTTCGGGTTCGAATCCCGGCGGTGCCATGGATGTTTGTAGTGGTTCAAAATCCACTTTAAACTGTAGGTCCCTACTCCGCGCCCGGGGCTTATCTCCTAGTTACACGCGCTTCCTGGGTAATGCAAAGTGAGTAACGTCTGTGCAGCGTTTGCCTTAAGGCATCTAAGACCAAGCTGTCTAAGTGTTTGCCAGCTACATTAGAAAGAAAAAAAATAATTAAAAGGTAAAAAATACTTTATTATATTAATTGTAAATTCAAAAAGAGAAATTTTTTTCTCGTAATCTATAGAACTAGATTATTATTTTTCATTTGAAATTGAATTAATTCAATGAAATTAGTATGATTAATATTAGTTTCGGAAATATCAAATTTTTAAATTTGTAAGCATGATAGTAAGAAAAAAATTAATTACTTTTTTTATCTTGATATCATTTAAATAGCTAGATTAATATTTTTCTTTTAAAATTAAGTTAATTCAATGAAATTAGTATGATTAATATTAGTTTCGGAAAAATCAAATTTTTAAATTTGTAAGCATGATAGTAAGAAAAAAATATTAATTACTTTTTTTTATCTTGATTATCATTTAAATAGCTAGATTAATATTTTTCTTTTAAAATTAAGTCAATTCAATGAAATTAGTATGATTAATATTAGTTTCGGAAAAATCAAATTTTTAAATTTGTAAGCATGATAGTAAGAAAAAAATATTAATTACTTTTTTTATCTTGATTATCATTTAAATAGCTAGATTAATATTTTTCTTTTAAAATTAAGTCAATTCAATGAAATTAGTATGATTAATATTAGTTTCTGACAAATTTAATTATTAAATTCGCAAACATGATAGCTTGAAAAAAATTTTAATTGCTGTTTTTTTTTACCTTGATATCATTTAAATAACTAGATTAATATTTTTCTTTTAAACTTGAGTTAATTCAATGAAATTAGTATGATTAATATTAGTTCAGAAAATTTTTTTTATTAAACTTGTAAACATGATAGTTTGAAAAAATATTAATAGCTATTTTTTTACCTTGATATCACATAAATTGATTTTATTTAGATAACTAGATTAATATTTTTCTATTAAAATTGTGTTAACTCAATATAATTAGTAAGATTAAAATTAATTTATAAATATCATCATCATCATCATCAACAATAGCACGACAGCCCAGAGTGGCCAAGGCTTTCCTTTGAAAAGATTTCCATGTATTCTTCTGGGTGACAATGGTCTTCCAATTCTTAATCATTCATACAGCAAAATCTTTTTCAACTGCGTCTATCCATAGCTACTTGGGTCGTTCTCTTCCTCTTTATCTCTGTGGCTTTGCCAAAACGAGCCTTGTTGTTGTTGTTTCTTATCCCACTTGGCTGGCCAAGCCTACGAGCCCATATGGACTCATGATTGAAGGGGAAGGAAGCAGCTTCTGTTGTGATGGAGCACCCGTAGGTAGAAGCCTGACTCTTGCTCCGTGACGCTCTTACAGTCATAGGAGACCGGGACCTACGGCTTAAAGTGGATTCCGAACCACTACAAACATCCATGGCACCGCCGGGATTCGAACCCGAAACCTGTGACACCGAGCGCCAGAGCGCTAGACACTCGGCCATTCAGGTCCCAAATTTGCCAACGGCACGCAGTGTTCCCAGGTGGTCACCCACCCAAGTACTGACCGCGCCCAATGATGCTTAACTTCGGTGATCTAACGAGAACCGGTATATTCAGCATGGTACGGCCGTTGGCTTAGCTACGAGCCTTTTTGCAGGCTTTAAATCTTTCCTTCTAAATACATGAGCAGCCCAGTTTAATATATTGATCTTAAAAATTTTATAATATCTGGGTCTTTATAGCATTTATATATTTCTACGTTGTACCGTCTTCTCCAACAATCACTTTCCTTATCACCTCCAAGAATAGCCATTAAAATCTTTCGGCTCAAATAATTTCTAAATATAGAAATTATTAAATTTGTAAGCATTATAATATGAAAAAACTATTTGCTATTTTTTTACCTTGATTTCATTTAAATAATTTAAATTTTAATTAATAATTAATCGAAAAATGTATTTTTTTTAACGAAACAGTTGTGAAGAAATCATTTCTTTGTGTGTTATTTCAAAATCTTTTCTGACATTTCAATTTCTTTCATAAAATAAGACAACTGACGAAGATGTATGCAATTTGTAATGCAATATCTTTTGCCCAAAGTCTAATCTTAATTTTGAGTGAGGGCGTAACTTAATGTCATACAAGTATATGATTACCCATTATGTTATTTAAAAAAAAATAATGAACTAAAGTAACTTTCATGAAAAAAAATCTGTTAAAATAACCTTTATAATTTTCAATCAACTATATTTCGACAGATGAAATAAAAATAAACACTGAAAAAATTCATCAATAGTGTTTTGAACATTTCTAAAAGTAGAATTACCATAATTTCGTTGAAAATAACAAATAAATAACTAAGTTATATCTTAAAAGTAATACTTAATGAATCTATGCACCCTTTAACCAACATAATAGCTTTAATTATTTAATAGTGTACCCATTGTAATAATCATTTAGCGTTATTTAGTATTATAACCATGCTTCTTCCTAGGCACTGGAAAACTCTGTCAGACCCTCTGTCAGTTGGGCTAAATAACTCACCCGAAGAGGAAGTAAATTTCGCGCATCCTGCGCGTAACTGACTATCGGGTTTTTGACTTAGAAGTGGAATCTTTCCATGAATCTATAATTATCTGTAATGTAATTTAAATGTGTTAAACTTGTATGTCTCGAAATTTTTGTGTGTGGTGTTCGTGAGGTGTGCAAATACAACTGTGAGTTATCCAGCCTGTGCCTCAAGCATCTCAACTCTACCCCACCCGCTATCTGGTTGCCCAACCTGCACACTATAAATCCATTTATAAACAGTATTATGCATTTATTTTATTTAATATCCAAATATAAATAGTAAACTATATTTAATTTTTAAAATGGATTCCGAACCACTATAAACAACCATGGGACTCGAACCGGAAACCTGGGGAACTGGATGCTAGAACGCTAGTAACTCGGCCATCAGGCACAAATATTTGATATCCACTTATAAATAATAACTTTTTTTTTCTTCTAATGCAGCTGGCAAATAGACCGTGATTTTTCGTCATAAAGGCTGCACCGACGTTACTCACTTTGCATTATCCAGGGGGCGCGTGTAACTTGATGGTAAGTCACGGACGCGGAGTAACAATGCCCCCGCAGCGCTCTACGATCCTATTAGGACCGGGACCTACGGCTTAAAGTGGATTCCGAACCACTACAACACCCATGGGCAAAGCCGGGATTTGAACCCGATACCTGTGGTACCGAACGCCAGAGCGCTGGCCATTCGGCCATCAGGCCCCTGAATAATAACTAAAACATTTGAAATTGTGGTGATGTTAAAATGTTGTTAATAAATTTAAAAAAAAAATCATATCCCAACTAAATTTAAATAAAATTTTGAAGATGGTATTTATTTTATATAAATATAATTATATAAAATAGATAAATATAAATTTTCTTCAAAAATCAAAAATAGTCTTAAATTTATAGACATAACAGAAACATATGAAATGCTATTATTTACTTATTAAAAAATTATTGTACAATGTACTTATTAATTAAGCAATATAATATTTGAAAGGCAGTGTACAATGTTTCTATTATTACTTATTAATACATCTAATGAGTACAGTTTTACTTATTAAACGCATAAATAAATAACGTAATAAATAAGCATCTAATGAGTAATATACTTGCTCTTCTAACCAGACAGAAAATTAAATCAATTATTTTATGCACGAAAAATCCATTTCAAAGATTAATGGTGACGCATTAATCCTATTCCTATTTATTATTTCTAATTATACAAATAGGATTCATTCAAATTTAATTTTAATTTTTTTTTATTAAGCAATCATTTATTTAAAAACAATGTAAAACATTAAATTTGTAATTAAATGAAACTTCTCTTTTAAGAAATACGATAAATAAATTATTAAATTAGATACATTTTTAATAACTGAATCAAAAAAAATTAAATCAATTACAGATTTCAATTAAATTTAATCAAATTATGAGTTTATGAGAAATTTTTTTGAGAACGTAATAACATTATTCTTGCTTTTACACCAGAATTTTTCTATTTTAATTTCTAGTATTAATTTCATATAATCATATTAAATCATAATATAAATATTTTTCTGGATTTTTATTTCATGTTAATGCAGTCGTTTCATTATTTTCTGCTAAATGCTGAATTGTAATTCCATTTGATATTTATTATATTGTTGTTTCTTATCCCACCTGGTAGACAGCAACATCAAGACCAAATCCAAGAACCCGTGTGGTCTCATGGAAGGAGGGAAAGGGTGGGAAGCCCCTGTTGTGATGGAGCAGCCGTAGGTAGAAGTCTGACTTGGCTCCGTCACGCTGAAGAAGGAGGGCAGTGCCTTCCATGGAGGACTTTTAGATGGAACTATCCCGGAATTGCGTATAGAACAGAAAGTATATTTAATGCAATGAACAAAAAGTATATCTAATTTTGCTTAATTACAAATTGCAGAATCCAAACAGTTGTTGTCGTGTCATCCTCAGTGTCTGCAGTGCGGGATAGACATCACACGAGTAGTTTGTTTATGGATGGAGGAAAAGGTGCAGTTTTTATTGTGATGGAGCACCCTTAGGTAGAAATCTGACTCGGCTCCTTTTGCTGAAGATGGAAGGCAATACCTTCCGGGAGGACTTTTAGAGGAAAACACCCCGCATTTGTGTATCGAAAATTTATATAATGTAATGAACAGAAAGTTTATCTAATGTAATAAACAGAAAGTATATCTAATGTAATGAATATAAAGTATATCTAACTTTGCATATAATTTCAAATTACAAAATGAACAGTTTCTAATGTAGTGAACAGAAAGTGTATAATCCCTAATGTAATGAACAGTGTTCTGTATCTAATGTAATGAACAGTGCAAATTAAAAGAAAATTCCACGAGTAATTTACTCATGGAGGGAGTTAAAGGGTGCAGCTTCTGTTGTGATGGATCGCCCGTAGCTAGAAGTCTGACTCGGCTCCGTGTTGCTGAAGAAGGAGTGCAGTGCTTTCTAGAAGGACTTTTAGGGAGAACTACCCTCATATAAAGCCCCTACCCCGCATATGAGAAAACCCAAAAAATTCCCACTAGATAGTCCATCTAACGAGGCAAGATGCTGAACATCACATATGCCATCGAGTCTTCTCGTTTTTTTTAAACAGCGTCTACAACAAAGCCGCCAGTGGATGGAACCTCAGTCCTAATGCTCACCAGCGACGCGTGTTTCTACTAAGTGAACTACTACTAATTTACTACTACTACTACTACTACTATTACTTCACTACTAAGTCACAAGTCGGGCGAAGTTTATTATAAAATTACTTTATCAATACAGCAATATTTTCGATAGAATTTCTTATAATTTAAAAAAAAATTAAACTACAAAATTATCTTCTACCTTATATTTTGCTTATCTTAAATAGTCTTAAGAATAAATGTTTTTCGTCTAAAAGACAATGAGAATTATTTGTAATGTGCATATGTTAAGTAAAATGTTATTTACTTATTTAATTATGTTGCATTTCATTTAAAAATCACTGTCATAATTTCGTCGTAAATTATTTACTTTAATAAAGTCAACTTCATAACGTTGTTTTTCTTTTATATTACACCACTTTAGACATAAACATTACCTTTAACAAAACTAGGAAATAAATTCATTCCTCTTCATATCTCTTCATATAAATTAAAAATAAACTTCTGTATTATTAATGAAAATTATCTCTATGCACGAGACATTTAGCGTTACATCTGACATCTACTGGCACAGAAAATTCAACAATGTAATAAATGTATAAACCTCTTCCTTACTCTTTAAAATATCCATTAACAACAACAGAAAAAAATAAGGTGTTTTGTTTTGCATATTTTTAGCAGACACTTACAAACCAGATCGCCCACGCTAGCATCTTTCTTCTTGAGATAGTTTCTGTCCCATTTTATTAATTCTCTCAACAAATCTTTTTTAATCATTAAGATGTCATATGAGAAAACGTGTAGCAATGCTACTTTGTTTGTCTTGCAGAAATTGTTATGTGCACAGGTACCAAGTGTTTTAATACGCGGACGTATGAGTAAGAGCTTTTTTGTTTCACGTATGACATCCATCTACGAGGTTTACTTTTGTGCCAGTTGTGTTCTTTGATAATGGAAAACCCTAAGGCGACAAGTAAAATAAAAGTGTGTACTAGTGTTCCAGAAGAAAGGAGGAAGTTTTGTTTTGGTATAATTTCCCATTATTTGACATACACCATTTGACGTTGTATTTTTGAGGTGCTTTTTTTTAAAAAGGGATTTGTGCTTTCGCCGTAGCAACTTATTTCAGAAAAGCAGTGGGAAAAAAATGCAATT
Organism: Caerostris darwini; assembly: GCA_021605075.1. Taxonomy (NCBI): domain Eukaryota; kingdom Metazoa; phylum Arthropoda; class Arachnida; order Araneae; family Araneidae; genus Caerostris; species Caerostris darwini. The sequence continues at coordinate 91,518 of BPLQ01013075.1, read as the reverse complement.
TACCTGAGTTTTATCTAGTTTTGTCTTGAACTGTTCTGGTTAATGTTTGATTTGTCGCTCTACAGTCGCTTTTTGCACTAATTTATATTTTTTGTGTTAATTAAACCGGAATCTACAGTTTAACGTGGCATCCGAGCCATTAATAAATATCCATACCATCACCGGGATTCGCACCTGAACCACGGTGGTACCGGTGGTACCGAAAAGCCTGAGCGCTAGCTAAATAGTCATCAGGCCGCGTCCTGGTTAAGGATCCAGGGCAGCTCAGTTGTTATCGCTTGGGTATTCTGAATTGAGGAAGTGATACAGAATCGAAAGTTTCCGTACCTATTCAGGGGAAGGGCATGATAAATCTGTCAGCCGTAATATTTTTCTGTTGGATTCTAGGTAGAGGGAAGGAGGAAATAAGAATTCGAAAGGAATTTTAGGAGGAAGTGGGGATTAGAACATCCTTTGGATTTAAATTAAAATAGTACACGGTGAGTACAGTTTATCAGCATGTGAGTATCCTTGTTAACACTGAATCAACTGCACATCTGCCTTTCTAAAGGTGAATAACTTCAAATCGAAATGTACATCGATATAAAACAATAAACGGGCTTCTTAGCCCACTTGGTCGACAGCAACATCTAGACTCACTTTTAATCATTAAGATGTCATATGAGAAAACGTGTTACAATGCCACTTTGTTTGTCTCGCAGAAATTGTTATGTGCACAGGTACCAAGTGTTTTAATATGCGGACTTATGAGTAAGAGGTTTTTTGTTTCAAATGTGATGTACATCAACGAGGTTTACTTTCGTTTCAGTTGTGTTGTTTGATAATGGAAAACCCTAAGGTGAAAAGTTAAACAGTCTTCCTGAAGAAAGAAGGGAGTTTTGTTTTGGTATAATTTCTTATTATTTGACGTACACCATTTGGCGTTGTGTTTTTCAGGTGCTTTTTTTAAAAAAGGAATTTGAGAAAATGTGCTTTTCTCACAAAACAGAAATGATGTGGTAAAAAAAATGCAATTTGTCAGATTCTTGTCTATTTTTCTCTTCAGCTGTTCTGGTTAAGGTTTTTTTTTGTCGCTCTACAGTCATTTTTTGCACACCTTGTGTTAATTAAACCGGCACCTTACAGTTTAGCTTGTAATCCGAACCATTATCAAATATCAATACAATCGCAAGGATTCCAACCTGACGCCTGCGGTACCAAAGGCCTGTGCGATAGACAATTGACCATCAGGCTGCAGGGAGGAAGTGGGGATTAGAACATCCTTTGGATCTAGAATAAAATGGCACATAGTGAGTACAGTACAGCCGCATGTGAGTATCTTTGTTGAGGTTGAATCAACCACACACCTGCCTTTCTAATGGTGAATAACATCAAAACAAAAAACATTCCAAGACAATAAACGTGTTTCTTATCCCACTTGGTCGTCAGCAACATGTAAACCATGCCCATGAATCCGTGCGCTATCATGAAAGGAGGGAAGATAGTTTCTGTCCCGTTTTATTAATTCTCTCAACAAATCTCTTTTAATCATTAATATGTCATAAGAGAAAAAGGGTTGCTACGCTACTTTGTTTGTCTTGCAAAAATTGTTATGTGCACAGGTACCACGTGTTTTAATACGTAGACTTATGAGTAAGAGGTTTTTGTTTCACATATGATATCCATCAACGAGGTTTACTTTGGTTCCAGTTGTGTTCTTTGATAATGGAAAGCCCTAAGGCGACAAGTAGAATAGTCTCCCAAAGAAAGAAGAAAGTTATGTTTTGGTATAATTTCCTATTATTTGACGTATACCATTTGACGCTGTATTTTTAAGGAGTTTTTTTTTTAAAAAGGAATTTGAGAAAATGTGCTTTTCTAGTAGCAACTTATTTCAGAAAAGATTCGGTCAAAAAAATACAGTTTGTCTGACTTTTGTCTATTTTTATCTTGAATTGAGGTTTGGTTTGTCGCTCGACGATCTTTATTTGCACTCTTTAGTCTAATTAGACCGGGACCTACAGTTTAGCATGGAATCCGAACCATTAACAAATATCCATGCCATTGCCAGAATTCGAACCTGCAGCCTGTGGTACCAAACGCCTGAGACCTAGTCAATTGACCAACACATTGCGTTCTGGTTAAGAAGCCTGAACAGCTTATCAATTATTTTATTGATCAATTATTTTCGCAAACTAATTTTGGAATGATGTTGCTTATACTTTTCAGTTTAATGCTAAGGAAATGGAAATAGATATTGCCCGAATTATATGGAAGCAATTTTATACCCTTCTAATTAAAAAAATAGGATATTATATCTACTTTCGCTTTTAATATTTATATAATATATTGGATATCCTGCGTAATTAAAGGATGTCTGTGATTAATCTTATTATTCATATATAAAGGTGAGCATATTATGTATGATCTATAGCACCCACAATATGAAGTAAAGTTTCACAATTCAATTTAAATGCGATATAATCTATGCTTTGTTTACTAACAGGAAAAACAACAAAAATAAAATTGTTAAATTACCCATTGTATCAAATTTGGGCATTTTTAACACACTGAATCTTTATAATATTTCTTGCAAACAGGAAAATTATTCTTATATATGTATGTATGTAGGTTGCAAAATATGTCTCTACTTTGCGAATGTGTTGTTGTTTTCAATTGCCAGTAAGTAAGTGGTTTGGTTTGGCTTGTCACTCTACGGGCATTCATACACAAGCTGGACAAAGAACTAATAAACATCCATGCTTCCACCAGGATTCGAACCTGATTACCCGTGGTACCAACAGCCAGAGCGCTAGCCAATTTGCCATCAAACTTCTGTCAGTATGTGAGCCTTTAGACCTCTAGATAGTTTTGTAAATGTTTAATATTTTCCTTTAACGTTTGTTGACAGATCTATACACTTCAAAGAATTACCTAAAAGCAAAATGTTGTAAACGCCCACTTAAGATTTCTTTGTCCGTTTTTTGACATAAATGCATGTTATAATTGTGAACAAATACAACTATTTATAACTGAAAGACCTGTAACAGATAACGAGAACAAGACATCGTCTATAACTATCCAACTAGACGCATCTTAACACTAAGATTTACTTGTTTGGTAAACAGCATTCTTTATCATTTTAAAAGCATCCAATAAGAAACAAGTATCAACTTATCGATCGTTGTTGCCAAATAAGCATTCCTTAAAGCTGGCTGGAGATAATTTAAACGCACCCCTCACAACTGAGTGCCTCGTAGGTGGCACCCTAGATCGTTCCAAAATATCCAAAAAATACAACTATTTATAACGATAACATGACATCGTCTATGATATCCAACTAGACAAATCTTAACACTAAAATGCCTGCTAACAACAGAACTGAAGATTTTCTTGTTTGGTAAGCATCCTTCTTTATCATTTTAAAAGCATTCCATTAAAAATAAGTATCAACTTATTGATCGCTGTTGCCAAATAAGCATTTCTTAAAGCAGCTGGAGATAATTTAAACACATCCAATTGAGTGCCTCGTAGGTGGCACCCTAGTTCGTTCCAAAATATCCATGTGAAACCACAGCAGGCTTGTAATCCCATGCTGTTTGTGAAGAGGAACCTGGCCTCTGGGTACCTATATCCCATGGCACAATCTCTGCTTGGTCTATTATGGCCAAAGTTCTTTCCAATAAGAACCGGTTCCTTATAGGTGAGGTTAAACACACACTTCAGGACATCCGAGTAAACACATTTATTTTATCTTTAGCGCTTTCGGACTTGAAGGTAAGAACATGGATCTGATAATTAATATCTTTCACTGCCTTCTGTCCTCAGGTGATCCGATGGTGAATGGATGCATCTTTTTGTGAGAAAGCGAGTTTATCTGGTTAAAACGTCTGTCGCATGCAGAATTCAGATCACTGGCCTTTAAAACGTCGATTGAATTTTAAGCAGTTTTTTAGGTGCGGTGTTATGGCATGTCTGCTGAGAGAAAAACAAGGGTTTTAATTGTACAAACGTAAATGAGTTTGAGTTAATAGAGAAGTAATTCTGATGAAAATATTTGTTTGATGAGATGGTATTTTTAGTAATGGCTAATGATTGTTTTGCTTTATTTTTTGTCTTGAATGTATAATTTTAGAATCATGATTGGTTCAAATAGATTTGTATTTCATGAAAATAATAATTATTCTATCATCAGTTATGAATTATTGGTATGCGAATGACAAACAATTTTGATTATTATTTATCATGTTGGTTCTTATTTTTGTTGTGAAAGACTTTCAAATATGTATATTGATAAATAAGGGAAATCTTTTTTGTTGGATTTTTTAGTTTTATTTATTAGGGTTCTAGCATTGTTTATTGGGGTTTTAGAGTTAGTTATTGGGTCTTTAGTGATAGTTATTGGGATTTAAGTGATTTAATTAGGATTTTACTGTTATTTATTCAGGTTTTAAATGCTTTTTATCTACAAACCATGAACACACGAAGTTAAAAGACCTCTTTACAATGAATCTAAACATCCTCAATAATTGATTACTTTACAATATTGAACCGAGAAGTATCTAGGGAGTTTGAATGCATCCCTTCATAGTCAGTTAAGAAACTTTGAAGCCTAAAGTTCATCGTGTTTTTTCGGGGCTTTGCAGGTTAACAAATATGTTATTCTAGGACAAATACTTATTTTTGTGTGAAATATCTATGGGTAAAAGTGCATCACAAATTGAGTACCATTTGTTCAATACGTTCTCCTTCAGATAATTTAAACCTTTTTTTTTCCTAATGCAGCTGGTAAATACTTAGACCGTGATCTTTTATGTCATAAGGGCTGCACCGACATTACTCACTTAGCACTAACCAGGGGGCTTGAAGATAAGCTACTGATGCCCCCGCAACGTTCTACGATCCTATTAGACCGGGACAGACGGTTTAAAGTAGATTCCGAACCACCACAAACATACATGACACAGCCGGGACTTGAACCCAAAACCTGTGGTGTGTGTACCGAGCCAGAACACTAGCCACTCGGCCATTAGGCCCCATTTTAACTCTTTTAATTTATTTTTGTGGTGAACAGGTTTGCCAAGCAAATTGTAACTGGATATGTTTAACTTACTTGACGCACAGGTTGGAGTATTCACAGCTTTATTTACATATGCATAAACACCTCATACATACATTTAGAGACGCACAATATGTAACAGATAATTATAGATTTGTGGAAGGATTCCATGAATAAGCCGAAAACCCGAAATTTCTACACGTAGCCCGCATGAAATATAATTCCTCTCCGAGTGAGTTTCTGCAAGACGTATTTCCTCTCAGAATGAGAGACTACAAAATAAACTTTTCACAACGGGAGCGGAGATTGCGCTGTACTTTCTCTCGTGTGAGAGTTTCGAGGCCAACTGGCATTTTCTCTTAAAAGCCATTGGGGGCGCTCTTGCAAGTGTGTAGGAGGAATCAAAGTCACATCTTTAAATTTAAAAGAATGCCAAGACAATAAATTGAAAATTTAGAAAATTACAAATAGTCGAAAAATTAATGCAATATCTTGACGATATGTATATATATATATATATATATATTGTATATACAGAGAGAGAGAGAGAGAGACAGAGAGAAAAGCTGTTATGTGTACATAAATACATTAATTCTGAATAATTACATATATTTTGTTACTAAAATTTAAATGTTTTGTATAAAATTATTTTATTATTTACAGAAAAAAATTCCCCGTACAAAGTTTTTACATATGTATGCAAATTAAAAATATTTCCAAAAAATATGACACAATTGATACACTAACTTGCGGAAGATGTTAAATTATTTCATTAAAAAGACCTTGAAGTAGGTTTTCAAGTTACAAATATATATATATTTTTTTTTCATTTTGCATGACATCAAATGAAAAGTTTTCTTTTAGAATTTCCTTTCAAAGACAATTTTTTTCTTCTGTTTGAACATCACACGAACGCATTTTGCAGAAAGATGCTTTCGAGATTGTTAAACATAATGATACCGGCCAAAAGTTTTGTAAGTTTGGCGCAAAAAAAAGTCTAAATGTCTTTGAAATTTGAAACGCAAAATGCCGCAAACACAAAACGCGAACTTGACGAAACTTCTTCTTGAGTACTTACTTACATTAAGAGAATTTCATGAAGTTCCAAAACTAGAAAAGGCTACAAAAATGTCTTTGTCTTGCTTATAAAATGTTTCTCTAGATGCAAAATTACAATAAATTCTTACACTCATACACTTCAACGTAAAAACATACCGTAAAACCAGTTTGATTAAAGAACGCTGTTGCGTTTTATAAAGCAACGTTATATTGTAGTATATACCTTTCAGTAAATTTTTTAAGCATACAATTTTTTTTCTGGTATTTTACATATGAATTGCTCAGAAATCCTTCACCCACGTGCTCGAATGTATTTAATAACATAAAATTAATTTTTGTAATTCAGAATATAATTATTATTTAATTATTTGTAAGTTATATAATTATGATGTGAAATTTTATTCATCATTATAATCCTAAGACAGCATAGTTGCATCTTTAAATTTAAAAGAATGATAGCAATTTAAAAATTTTTAAGAATTCAAATAGTTGAAAGATTAATGCAATATCTTGACTACAGCTTGCTTTTTCAGTGCAACCAATATATATAAAGAGAGAGACTTTTTAGTTTGTTGATTGTAAATAGGTTGAATCCTTATGAGGATTCAACTTGTCAATTTGCTTGAAAAATTTTCTGAAGAAATTTGGGCATCGTAAGGTAGGGAACCTGTAAGCAATATGAGTTGATGTGCAACACTCTGACACAATGTCCACCAAGTCTACTCGTTATTTAAACACATGCCAGTAACTGGAATGATTTTAAAGTCAGTTCTGTTAAGTAAACTCCTTTGTTAACACATATGCTGCTGAACTCTCTTATATCAAGGCATAAGTTAGAAATCACTCCAGTTGAGTTTTTATTTTATTCCAAAGCAAAACGAAAGATCTGTTACATCTTTATAAATACATTAATTCTAAATAATTAAAATTTAAATGTTTTGTTTAAAATTATTTTCTTACCTTTCAGAGGAAGAAAAAATTTCTCTTAAAACTTTTTACAAATGTATGCAAATTAAAAATATTATCAAAAAATATGACACAATTGGCACATTAACATGCGGAAGATGTTAAAATATTTCATTAAAAAGACCATGAAGTTGGTTTTCAAATTACAAACAGTTATTTATTTTTATTTTTTATTATTTTTGCACAGCATCAAATGAAAACTTTTCTTTTAGAATTTCCTTTCAAAGAGATTTTTTTTTCTTCTGTTTGAACATCACACGAATGCATTTTGCAGAAAGATGCTTTCGAGATTGTTAAACATAATGACACCGGCCAAAAGTTTTGTAAGTTTTTCGCAAAAAAAGTCTTTGAAATTCGAAACGCAAAACGCGAACTTGACGAAACTTCTTCTTGAGTACTTACTTGTACCTTAAGAGAATTTCACGAAGTTCCTAAACTAGAAAAGGCTAAAAAAAAAACGTCTTTGTCTTGCTTATCAAATGTTTCTCTTGATGTAAAATTACAATACATTCTTACCCTCATACAATTCACCATAAAAACATACCGTAAAACCACTTTGATTAAAGAACGCTGTTGCTTTTTATAAAGCAACTTTATATTGTATATACCTTTCAGTAAATTTTTTAAGGGCATAATTTTTTTTCTGGTATTTTACATATGAATTGCTCAGAAATCCTTCACCCACATGCTCAAATGTAATAATAATAATTATATTCTGAATTACAAAAATTAATTTTATGTTATTAAAAAAATTAATTTTTGTACTTCAGAATATAATTATTATTTAATTATTTTTTAAGGTATATAATTATGAAGTGAAATTTTATTCAACATTATAATCCTAAGACAGCAAAATTGCATCTTTAAATTTAAAAGAATGATAACAATTAAAATTTTAAGAATTCAAATAGTTGAAAGATTAATGCAATATCTTGACTACAGCTTGCTTTTTCAGTGCAACCAATATATATAAAGAGAGAGACTTTTTATTTTGTTGATTGTAAATAGGTTGAATCTCTATGAGGATTCAACCTATCAATTTGCTTGAAAGATTTTCTGAAGAAATTTGAGCATCGTAAGGTAGGGAACCTGTAAACAGGATGAGAGACTACAAATAAACTTTTCACAACGGGAGCGGAGATTGCGCTGTACTTACTCTCGTGTGAGAGTTTCGAGGCCAACTGGCATTTTCTCTTAAAAGCCATTGGAGGCGCTCTTGCAAGTGTGTAGGAGGAATCAAAGTTACATATTTAAATTTAAAAGAATGCAAAGACAATAAATTGAAAATTTAAAAAATTACAAATAGTTGAAAAATTAATGCAATATCTTGACGATATATATATATTGTATATACAGAGATAGATAGAGAGAGAGAGAGATGGAGAGATAGAGAGAGAGACTTCTTATTTTTTTGTATGTAGATATGTTGAATCATAATGAGAATTAAACCTGTCAATTTGCTTGAAAGATTTTCTGAAGAAATTTGAGCATCGTAAGGTAGGGAGCCTGTAAGCAATATGAGTTGATGTGCAGCACTCTGTCACAATGTCCACCAAGTCTACTCGTTATTTAAACGCATGCCAGTAATTGGAATGATGTTTAAGTCAGTTGTGTTAAGTAAACTCCTTTGTTAACACATATGCTGCCGAACTCTCTTATATCAAGGCATAAGTTAGACATCACTCCAGTTTAGTTTTTATTTTATTCCAAAGCAAAACGAAATATCTGTTACATCTTTATGAATACATTAATTCTAAATAATTAAAATTTAAATGTTTTGTTTAAAATTATTTTCTTACCTTTCAGAGGAAGAAAAAATTTCGCTTAAAACTTTTTTACAAATGTATGCAAATTAAAAATATTATCAAAAAATATGACACAATTGACACATTAACATGCGGAAGATGTTAAAATATTTCATTAAAAAGACCATGAAGTTGGTTTTCAAATTTCAAACATTTATTAATTTTTATTTTCATTTTTTTTTTTTTTTTTTTTTTTTTTTGCATAGCATCAAATGAAAACTTTTCTTTTAGAATTTCCTTTCAAAGAGATTTTTTTTCGTCTGTTTGAACATCACACAAATGCATTTTGCAGAAAGATGCTTTCGAGATTGTTATACATAATGATACCGGCCAAAAGTTTTGTAAGTTTTTCGCAAAAAAAGTCTTTGAAATTTGAAACGCAAAATGCCGCAAACACAAAACGCGAACTTGACGAAACTTCTTCTTGAGTTCTTACTTACCTTAAGAGAATTTCACGAAGTTCCAAAACTAGAAAAGGTTACAAAAAATGACTTTGTCTTGCTTATAAAATGTTTCTCTAGATGTAAAATTACAATAAATTCTTACACTCATACACTTCAACGTAAAAACATAACGTAAAACCACTTTAATTAAAGAACGCTTTTGCGTTTTATAAAACAACTTTACATTGTATATACTTTTGCAGTAAATAGTTTATGTATATAATTTTTTTAACGTATTTTACATATGAAATATTCAGTATTCTTCACCCACATGCTTGAATTTATTTAATAACATAAAATTCATTTCTGTAATTCAAGTCTTTTGTAAGGTATATAATTATGAAGTGAAATTTTATTCAACATAAAATTTGCATTATAACAGAAATGATTAATTTGGGGCAACATTATAATCATAAAGAAATAAGAATCTTTTAAGTATTTAAATATTTTAAAGGTCTTTCTCATAATTTTACTTAAATAATTTACTGTTTGGATTCTGCAATATATAGTATATTGCAGAATATACAAAAGTAGGTGACGTTAATTTTAAATTATGTCTTACAACTTTTTGAATTACAACAACTCCTGAACGTTACAGGGGCACTCTTGCCAGAGGTGTAGGAGAAAGCAAAGTTGCATCTTTAAAATTTAAAAGAATGTCAATAAATTTAAAAAATTTAAAAATTCAAATAGTTGAAAAATTAATGCAACATCTTGACTACAGCCTGATTTTTCAGTGCAAAAAATATATACTAAGAGAAAGAGACTTTTTATTTTGTTGATTGTAAATAGGTTGATTCCTTATGATGATTCAGCCTATCAATTTACTAGAAACATTTTCTGAAGAAATGTTTGCCTCGTAATGCTAATAACCTGTTAGCCATCTGAGTTGAGGTGCAACTCTATTACAATGTCCATCAAGTCAATTCGTTATTGAAACACATGTCAAAAACTGAAATGATTTGTAAGTTAGTTCTGTCAAGTAAAAGTCTTTGTGCCAACGGCCATACCATGATGAATATACCGGTTCTCGTTAGATCACCGAAGTCAAGCATCATTGGGCGCAGTCAGTACTTGGGTGGGTGACCACCTGGGAATATCGCGTGCCGTTGGCATTATCAAATTTGGGACCTGAATGGCCGAGTATCTAGCGCTCTGACGCTCGGTGTCACAGGTTTCGGGTTCGAATCCCGGCGGTGCCATGGATGTTTGTAGTGGTTCGGAATCCACTTTAAGCCGTAGGTCCCGGTCTCCTATGACTGTAAGCGTGTCACGGAGCCAAAGTCAGACTTCTACCTACGGGGGTGCTCCATCACAACAGAAGCTGTTTCCTTCCCCTTCAATCATGAGTACGTATGGGCTCGTGGGCTTGGCCAGCCAAGTGGGATAAGAAACAACAAACAAGAAACAAAAAGTCTTTGTTAACTTATATGCTGTCTTACATGCTGTCTAACTCTCTTACATCAAGTCAGAAGTTAGACATTTTACGAGTTTAGTTTTTCGTTTGTTTCAAAGCAAAACAGAAAAGCTATTACTTGTATATAAATATATTAACGCTGAATAATTACAATTATTTTGTAACTAAAATTAAAATGTTTTGTATAAAAATTAATTTATCATTTCGAGAAAAAAAATTGCCCTTAAAACTTTTTTTACAAATGTATGTAAATTAAAAATATTATTAAAAAATATGACACAAATTGACACTATAAACTATTTCATTAAAAAGACCATGAAGTAGGTTTTCAAGTTAAAATATATTTTTATTTTTTTTTTTTTGCATAACATCAAATGAAAACTTTTCTTTTAGAATTTCCTTTCAAAGACAATTTTTTTCTTCTGTTTGAACATCACACGAATGCATTTTGCAGAAAGATGCTTTCGAGATTGTTAAACATAATGATACCGGCCAAAAGTTTTGTAAGTTTGGCGCAAAAAAAGTCTAAATGTCTTTGAAATTTGAAACGCAAAATGCCGCAAACACAAAACGCGAACTTGACGAAACTTCTTCTTGAGTACTTACTTACCTTAAGAGAATTTCACGAAGTTCTGAAAACTAGAAAAGGCTACAAAAATTGTCTTTGTCTTGCTTATAAAATGTTTCTCTTGATGTAAAATTACAATAATTTCTTACACTCATACACTTCAGCTTAAAAACATAGCTTAAAACCACTTTGATTAAAGAATACTTTTGCGTTTTATAAAACAACTTTACATTGTATGTAATTCTGCAGTAAAATTTTTTAGTATATAAATTTTTTTCATATTTTACATATAAATTGTTTAGAAACTATTCTCCCACATGATCAAATATATTTATTAACATAACGTTATTAAATAACACTGTTTTATTTTGTACAACAATTTGACATTGTATATACTTTTGCAGTATATTTCTTAAGTATATAAATTTTTTTCTCGTATATTATGCATGAATTATTCAGAAATTCTTCACCCGTATGCTCGAATATATTTATTAACATAAAATTGATTTATTTGATTCAATTTTTTATGTTATGCAATTTTGGGGCTGAATTTTATTCAACATAAAACTTGCATTATAAATTTGAGCAACATTATAATCATAAGAGCATAAGAATTTTTTATATATTTTAATATTTTAAAGGTATCTGTCATGACTTTAGATTATATAATCTACTCTTTGGATTCTGCGATTTGTAACTATATGTTGTGGTGTTAGCAGTTCGAGTGCCCCCCTCCCAGATTGTAGTGGGAAAGTTGTGCAGGTTGTTAAGCTGGATTGTAACTGGGTGTGGTTGTGTTGGGATTTGAGATACAGATTTGAGAATTTTCAGCTTTATTTACACACTCATAAACACCACACACATAAATATTTAACACATTTAAAAATATATAGTTATAGATGGTAGAAGGATTCCACTTCTAAGCCGGAAACCCGATACTCAGGTAAGCGCAAAGTGCGTGAAATATGCTTCCTCTTCGGGTGATAGTCTGTAGGCCAATTAATGCTCCGGGAGTAACTAAATATATCACATCTCGGGCTGAGAGACTAAACCTTTCTCAACATGAAAGTAAGATGCGATGTATTTCTTCTCGGGTGAGAGTCTCGTAGCCTAGTGATCATTTCTCCTAAACGCCACAGAGTCTTGCACGTAGGAGGTAGCACGGTTACGATGTATGATTAGATATACTTTCTGTTAATCAAAACCATTTCATAATTAATGTAGGCTGTATTAATTTTAAAAAAATTTCAGATCTGCATTTTTTTTACATTTATCCTTTTTAGTAAAGTTGAATATACAGTTGCTATTCTACACTTATTTCTCCTCACTTATATGTTATTCATAAAATAAGAAATAATTTCTTCAAAATATATGTATTATCATGTAAATCATATATTTTATAAAGCGTTTTAACAAAAGAAAATGTTCTCATGTTATGCGAGGCAAGCAAGTAAATTTTGGAGTAAATATATATATATATATATATATGAATTTAGGTAGAAATTAATTTTTAATTCTTTTTTCACCTAAATTTTTCCTACATTTATCATTTTTAGTAAATTTAAATATTCAACTGTTATTCTACACTTATTTCTCATCACTGGTGTGTTATTCGTAATATAAGCTAGTATTTCTACAAAATATATTTATTATCATGTAAATCATACACTTTATATACATTCTAAGCATTATGCTTCATAAAGCATTCTAACAAATTCTTTTTCATGTTATGCCAGACAAGCAAGTATATCTTTACAAATTCTGGTATATAGTGGTTTTCCCATCCAATGCTGCCTGCTATTGTTATTCACATAAGAAACTCAATTTCTTATACATATTCCTTTTACAAAGAAATCACATATTTAAAAACAAAATAACTTTTCCGAAAGAGATATAACGCCAGAATACATTACATTTGGGATATGAGTTTTTATTGCTTCCGGAGTTTTCACTTTTATTCACAAAACATACAAATTTTCTTCTAGTATTCTATTTTACAATAAAATTCTACATTTTCCAGCGCAGAAACGTTACAAAGTCAGTACTATTGTGTCCAAAAAGTAAGACCAATTTTCAATTTAAATTTCTCGGGCATATGGTATTTCAATTTTTTCCTTTTTTTTTTTAGGTTGTTGGCACTGTCCTTGACATCTTGTGTGAAATTTGGCGTTAAAAATATTCATTAGTGTTTGAGTTACGCTTGGATTTGTGAGACGCTAAAACTGATTCCAATGATTTTTGAAATGTCTGAATTAATTGCGCAAAGCACTTGCATTCAAATTTTATTTGCAGAAACGTATAGAATGTTGCAGAAGGCAATCGGTGAGCATTCCTATATAGAAAAGAAATGTTTAGAAGTGGTATAAACAGTTCAAAGAAGGCAAAGAATGCGTTGAAGTCGAAGAGCTCTCTGGTCGACCACCAACCTCAACCGACGAAGCTCCAGTCCAAAAAATTAAAAATTTGGCCAGCAAACCGTCAATTTACAGTTAGAGACCTTACTGATGATGTTGGAATTTCAAAAGGATGGGCCAATTCCATTTTGGGCCTCAAACGTCAAATCTCGATTGGTACAGAAAACAGTGAATGCGTCAGCTCACGCCGAATTGATTTTTCGTGACTTTTCCGCTAAAAATGAAACCCATATCATTCCACATCCACCGAATTCACCTTATTTAGCATCGTGCGACTTCTGGCTATTCCCTAAACTCAAAAGACCACTCTGGGGACACCACTTTGAGTCGATTGAAGAGATTGAACGTGAATTGCAGCGCGCTTTGAAGGCCATTCCTGCCGATGACTTTTTAGCATGCATTGAAGATTGGAAAAAAAGTTGGCATAAGTGCATTGTGTTCGGAGGGGATTACTTTGAAAGCGTGGAAATAAATTTGGAAGAATAAATAGAGATTTTTTGAAAAAAAAAATAATTGGTCTTATTTTTTGGGCACAGTTGTACGAATTTTTGTAAATGACATCTTTTTTTTCGTCCCCTGCTTCAATTTTTAGTCATGAAACGTACAAAATTTCCTATAAATATTATTTGAACATTTGCAATCATATATTTTCTAATAACTAAAGGCTTTTCTCGCAATAATATTCTACCAGAATACATCATATACAAAATTGGATGTGTAGTATTTTTCTTATATATATCTTTGTCATAAATATTTTTTCAATATATCATATTGTTCATAAAATACAAAGGAATTCCTAAAGAATTTAAAAAACAACAACGGAAATCATACATATCTTATGAAAATATATGAAAAATTTCTCAAAATATAGTTAGAAAAATATACAATATACAATTTTTGAGAAACTGCGACTTTACCCATTTTAACGAAAAAATGCTTAGGATATTATTGTTTAATGAATACTATTTTATTGTTAAAAATTGAACGATGAAACTTAATTAGTTAATAAAGAAACTTATTTAAATGAATTGCACAAATATTAATATAATATACTCAAACATTTATGAAAAATATTTTGCTTTCTATATGTGAAAACAGCAACTGAATACGATATATATAATATTCCTGAAAGTATACTTTTTACTATGGAGTTCATACATTCTGTAGGGATTTTAATCAGTAAAGGAAAACATATGTCGAGCAATATATGATAATATAATATCGAATGTGCAATTTCAAGCGTCGTCATCTAATCAATAGAATTTTTTTTTTAAATTCATTTTTTGATATAATTAAAACTAAAACTTAATTCAGCTTATTGATAAGGTTGTTTAAGGAATAATAATTTCTTGATAAAAACTGAATGATGAAACTTATTTAATGAATGATGTAACTTTGTTAATAATTGATGAAACTTTGTTAATGAATGATGTAACTTTGTTAATGAATGATGTAACTTTGTTAATAAATCATGAAACTTAGTCAAATGCATTGCGTAAGTTTTAGTATAATATACTCAAAAATTTATGAAAAATATTTTGCTTTTCATATGTGAAAACAGCAACTGAATACGATATATATAATATTTCTGGAAGTGTTTTTTATTATTGAATTCATACATTATGTAGTGATATAAATCAGGAAAAAAAACACATGTTGAAGCAGTATATGATAATATAATATCGAATATACAATTTTATGTGTTTTGTGATCTAACCAAAATAAACATTTTGTTTTCTAAGTATTAATTTTTTTGATAAAACTGTAACTAAAACTTAATTCAGTTTTCAGCTTATTGATAAGGTTGTTTGAGGAATGCTACTTTCTTGATAAATATTGAACGATGAAACTGTTAATGATAATATAATATCGAATATACAATTTTATGTGTTTTGTCATCTAACCAAAATAAACATTTCGTTTTCTAAGTAACAATTTTTTTATAGAACTGTAACTAAAATTTAATTCAGTTTTCAGCTTATTGATAAGGTTGTTTGAGGAATGCTACTTTCTTGATAAATATTGAACGATGAAACTGTTAATGATAATATAATATCGAATATACAATTTTATGTGTTTTGTCATCTAACCAAAATAAACATTTTGTTTTCTAAGTATTAATTTTTTTTTGATAAAACTGTAACTAAAACTTAATTCAGTTTTCAGCTTATTGATAAGGTTGTTTGAGGAATGCTACTTTCTTGATAAATATTGAACGATGAAACTGTTAATGATAATATAATATCGAATATACAATTTTATGTGTTTTGTCATCTAACCAAAATAAACATTTTGTTTTCTAAGTATTAATTTTTTTGATAAAACTGTAACTAAAACTTAATTCAGTTTTCAGCTTATTGATAAGGTTGTTTGAGGAATGCTACTTTCTTGATAAATATTGAACGATGAAACTGTTAATGATAATATAATATCGAATATACAATTTTATGTGTTTTGTCATCTAACCAAAATAAACATTTCGTTTTCTAAGTAACAATTTTTTTTATAGAACTGTAACTAAAATTTAATTCAGTTTTCAGCTTATTGATAAGGTTGTTTGAGGAATGCTACTTTCTTGATAAATATTGAACGATGAAACTGTTAATGATAATATAATATCGAATATACAATTTTATGTGTTTTGTCATCTAACCAAAATAAACATTTCGTTTTCTAAGTAACAATTTTTTTATAGAACTGTAACTAAAATTTAATTCAGTTTTCAGCTTATTGATAAGGTTGTTTGAGGAATGCTACTTTCTTGATAAATATTGAACGATGAAACTGTTAATGATAATATAATATCGAATATACAATTTTATGTGTTTTGTCATCTAACCAAAATAAACATTTCGTTTTCTAAGTAACAATTTTTTTATAGAACTGTAACTAAAATTTAATTCAGTTTTCAGCTTATTGATAAGGTTGTTTGAAGAATGCTACTTTCTTGATAAATATTGAACGATGAAACTGTTAATGAATGATGAAACTTTGTTAATGAATGATGAAACTTTGTTAAGGATTAAGGAAATTTTGTTAACTGAATTGTACAATCTTTAATATAATGAATTCAAAATTTTATGAAAAATGTTTTGCTTTTATATGTGAAAATAGCAACTAAATATGATATATATAATATTTCTGAAAGCATTCCTTTTGCTATGAAATTCATGCATTATGTAATATAAATCTAGAAAAAAACATATGTCGAAGCAGTATACGTTAATATAGCAACGAATATACAATTTTTATGTGTCTTTATCTAATCAATAAAAAAATTTTGTATTTTAAAAATTCATTTTTTGATATAATTAAAACTAAAACTCAATTCCCCTTATTGATAAGGTTGTTTAATGAATGCTAATTTCTTGATTAAAACTTAATGATAAAAACTTTTTTAACGAATGAGGAAACTTTATTAATAAATGATGAAACTTAGTTAATGAATGATGCATCTTTGTTAATGAATGATAAAACTTTGTTAGGAGAATTGTGCAAACTTTAATATAATGCATTCAAAATTTTATGAAAATTGTTTTGCTTTTATACGTGAAAGCAGCAACTCAATATGATGCATATAATACTTCTGAAAATATTCTTTTTACTGTGGAATTCATACATTATGTAGTGATATAAATCAGAAAAGAAAAGCATGTGTCGAAGCAATGTATGATAATATACACTGAAGTGACCAAAGTCATGGGATACCTCTTAATATCATGTCGGCCTTCCTTTCGCCCGGTGAAGTGCAGCAACTGGACGTGGCATGGACTCAACAAGTCGTTGGAAGTCTTCTGCAGGAATATTGAGCCATGCTGTCTCGATAGACGTCCATAATTGTGAAAGCGTTGATGGTGCAGGATTTTGGGCACGAACAGACCTCTCGATGATGTCCCATAAATGCTCGATGGGATTCATGTCGGGCGATCTAGATGGCCAGATCATTCGTTGGAATTGTCCAGAATGTTCTTCAAACCAATCGCGAACAGTTGTGGCCCGGTGACATGGCGCACTGTCATCCATAAAAATCTCATCGTTGTTTGGGTACATGAAGTCCATGAATGGCTGCAAGTGATCTCCAAGTAGCTGAACATAAGCATTTCCAGTCAATGTTCGGTCCAGTCGCACCAGAGGACCAAGTCCCTGCCATGAAAAAACAACCCACACCCTTACGGAGTCACCACCAGATTGAACAGTGCTTTGCTGACAATTTGGGTCCATGGTTTCGTGGGGTCTGTGCCACACTCGAACCCTACCATCAGCTCATACCAACTGAAATCGTGACTCATCCGACCAGGCCACGGTTTTCCATTCATCTAGGGACCAACCGATATGCTCACGTGCCCACGGGAGTCGCTGCAAGCGATGTCGTTCTGTCAATAAAGGCACTCGAGTCGGTCTTCTGCTGGAATAGCCCAAGAAAGCCAAATTTCGCCGCACAGTTCTAACAGACAAGTCCCTTGTACGTCCCACATTGATTTCTGCGGTTATTTGACGCAGTGTTGCTTGTCTGTTAGAATTTACGACTCTTTGCAGACGTCGCCGGTCTCGGTCGTTAAGTGCAGGCGGTCGACCACTGCGCTGTCCATGGTGGGATGTTATGCCTGAAATTCCATACTCTCGGCACACTCTTGACACAGTGGATCTGGGAATGTTGAATTCCCTAACGTTTTCCGAAATGGCATGACCCATGCGTCTAGCTCCAACTAACATTCCGCATTCAAAGTCTGTTAATTCCCGTCGTGCGGTCATCGTCACGTCAAAACCTCTTTACATGAATAACTTGAACAGAAATGAAAGCTTTGCGAAAGCACTGCGCATTTATACCTGTTCTACGCAATGCTACTGCCATCTGAAAATTTGCATATTGCTATCCCATGACTTTTGTCACTTCAGTGTAATATCGAGTATACATTTTTGTGTGTCACCATCTAATAGAAATTCATTTTTTGATAAAACTATAACTAAAACTTAATTCAGCAAGCAAACTTTTAATATAATCTACTCTTGATTAATTCTAGTTTAATAAATATTATATCTGAAACCAAATTTACATAATAAAGTGTCTACTTCTTCTGCATAAAAATATTTTCTGAATATATCAGAAAGGAATATCTGTTCACTTTCTTCGAATCTGAATATTCTTCTCATATTCTGAATGCTGATGATTCAGAAAAGGATGGAGATGAAGACAAGAAAAAAAGAAGAACTTCTTGCTTTGTGATTGATTATATCGTGGTCCAAAATCCGCTCTTTGTTTTTGGTGTCCATTAACTACTAGATAAAGTTTGAACTCCTGGGAGAGGAGCAGATGTATTGCACTTAATCTTTCACCAGAAGATAGAAACAAAAGCTATCAAAGAAGGGGAAACGGAAAAAAAAAAGTGCAATTATTTCTTGCTTTCTTTTAGTTAGTGCTCGTTAGCAGGCAGAGAGATAATGAAAGTTTTAGTTAATGTTGCTTTATCTGCATATTAAACACATAAAGTGTTTATATTAAATATATAAAAGAATATTCAAATGGTATAAATATCAAAGGCATAGTCAACTGAATTAATGTAATTGAAATTCCATACCATATTTTCTACATGCTCAGTACATGCTATGAAATTTCTTATTTTTTTATACATGGGCGTCTGTGTCTAGATCATTTTAGATATGTGTCTTGATCTGCGTCTAGATTTTGTCTAGGTTTGTCAAGATATGTGTTTCTGTATCGGTTCAAAAGTTGGTAGCCTGAACCGATATCTGAACTGAACCAAATGAACCGAACCGCGAGATGAAAATAATGAAAGTTTTAGTTGATGCCATTTTTATCTGCATTATTAAACACGTGAAAGATAGTGTTTATATTAAATATATAAAATAATATTCAAATAGTATAAATATCAAGAATATAGTCAACTTAATTAATGTAATTGAAATTTCATGATATATAGTATGATATTTCCTATATTCTTATTATATGACATAAAAATTTATGCACGGGCATTTGTGTCTTGAACTGGTATATATTGGTTCTAAAGTTGGTAGTCTGAACTGATATCTGAACTGAACCAAATGAACCGAACCGCGAGAGGAAAATAATGAAAGTTTTAGTTGATGCCATTTTTATCTGCATTATTAAACACGTGAAAGATAGTGTTTATATTAAATATATAAAATAATATTCAAATAGTATAAATATCAAGAATATAGTCAACTTAATTGATGTAATTGAAATTTCATGATATATAGTATGATATTTCCTATATTCTTATTATATGACATAAAAATTTATGCACGGGCATTTGTGTCTTGAACTGGTATATATTGGTTCTAAAGTTGGTAGTCTGAACTGATATCTGAACTGAACCAAATGAACCGAACCGCGAGATGAAAATAATGAAAGTTTTAGTTGATGCCATTTTTATCTGCATTATTAAACACGTGAAAGATAGTGTTTATATTAAATATATAAAATAATATTCAAATAGTATAAATACCAAGAATATAGTCAACTTAATTAATGTAATTGAAATTTCATGATATATAGTATGATATTTCCTATATTCTTATTATATGACATAAAAATTTATGCACGGGCATTTGTGTCTTGAACTGGTATATATTGGTTCTAAAGTTGGTAGTCTGAACTGATATCTGAACTGAACCAAATGAATCGAACCAAGATATCTTGTGCCAACTCCAGATTTGGGTATGTAACTATAAATCGAGAACTTCTTTCTTTGAGTTAAAAGAAAACATGAAAAGACAAATTTTAATGATGGCTTCCCGATCAAGTATTAAACCTATTTCATAAAGTGTTATGTTAAAAAAAACCATCAAAGAAATTCATTATATGTATAGATTATTACAAATTAGAAAAAAAAATTTGATTCATTTATAAAGAGTGTAATCAAATTCTCATCATCACTGGCGCAACAGCACCATGGTGGGCCAAGGCCGTCTGCCTACTGTCAGATTTCGAAACAGAAGATGCTTTCTTTTTGAGGGATAGGGTCAAACCCTTTGCCCAACGCTCTTATAATCATATTAGACCGGCATCTACGGTTTAAAGCGGATTCTGAACCACTACAGTAAACCATTACACCTCCGGAACTCGCGCCCGAAACCTGTGGCACCCTGCGCCAGAGCCCTAGTCACTCGGCCATCAGGCACCAATATGTTTTTTTCTTAAAAATTTCTTCAAGTCTTTTCTCTATATTCTATGTAATCAAAATATCTCGTTAATCAGAAATCTCTATGCTGCAAATTTACAACTAAAACATAACGCATGGAAATGATATAAGCTACTTGACAAGATTACTCATAAATACAAATTAATTATTTCATTAAATATTTTAACTATAGATATTATATTTTAATCAGTAATTTTGAACATTATATAAAATTATTTAATATATTTTGCGCTAGATTTTTCCATAACATAAATATAGCTTTTAAAGATATATACCAACTGCGAAAGCTGATAAATACCTCAGCAAACTTGCCATCCTGGAGACAACATTTAAGGTCAAAATATTAACCCCCTACACCATAGCAATCAGACAATCTCAGTGAGTCACAGACAGCAATAGCATAAAGGCAGGACTATATATGGTGAACTTAAATAAAGTATCTTTTCATAAATCTCTATGTTTCAAAGTTACTAATAAAACATAACACAATAAAATATAAAACATTTAGAAAGATTTATAATATTTCTCATAAACACAAGTTAAATAATTCATTTAAAATTTTAAATATGGTTATTATATGAATCACAAATTTTGAACATATAAAATTATTTAATATTTTTTGCATCAGTTTTATCTATAATGTAAATATAGCTTTTAAAGATAAATACCGACTGCAAAAGCTGAGACATACCTCTACAAACTTGTCATTCAGGAGACATAACATTTAAGGTCAAAATAATAACTTCTTGTACCATAACAATCAGACAAACTCAGTGATTCAAAGACAACAATAGCATAAAGGCAAGACTATATATGGTGAACTTAAATAAGTATCTTTGCATCTTGGCATAAATAAAACATAATACTACAAAACATAATACTAATAAAACATAACACATGAAAATGGTTTCAGATATGTGGCAAGATTTATAAAATTTCTCATAAATACAAGTTAAATAATTCATTTCAAATTTTAATTATAGTTATATTTTAATCATAAATTTTGAACATATACAATTATTTAATATATTTTTTTAATTTTTCGATAATGGAAATATAGCTTTTAAAGATAAATACAAATTGTAAAAGCTGAAATATACCTTAACAAGCATGTCATCCAGGAGATAGCATTTAAGGTCAAAATAATAACTCTCTACACTATAGCTATTAGACAATTTAAGTGATTCAGAGATGACAATAGTGCAAAGGCAGGACTATTTATGGTGAAATTAAATAAATTATTTTATTATCATTCCATAATTCTCTAAGGTTCAATGTAACTAATAAAGCATAACCCAAGAAAATATAAAATATTTTGAAAGAAGATAAAATTTCTTATAAACACAAATTTGCATCATCATAATTTAATTACAGTTATCATATTTTAATCACAAATTTTGAACATATAAAATTATTTAATATACGTTGCATAAGTTTTCCATACTAAAAATGTAGCTTCTAAAGATATACACCAACTACAAAAATTGGCACATACTTCAACAAGCATGTCATCCAAAAGACATAATACTTAAGGTCAAAATAATAACTCCCTACACCATAACAATCAAGCAATCTCAGTGATTCAGAGACAACAATAGCACAAAGGCAGAAGACTATCTATGGTGAACTTAAACAAAGTGTCTTTGCATCTTCCAAATAGCACTTCTCTGTTCCAAAGATTAACAAGACAAATTCAGAATGAATCGGTGGCATCCATCTTCCTTGAAATTTGTCTGGAAGCTACGCCCTGAGAAAGAACAATCCGAGAAAGAAATTGCATCCCAGGGGTGGTTGCCAACAGCTTCAGAGGATGGATGATTTGCCATCCGTGGCCCACCCAAGTGGAAGACATTGAAAAAGTGTGAAGTCAGCAAGAGATATTAATGTTAAGTAAAAGTGCAAACATCTCTCGATCGATGGTCTAGATTTTTTTCAGAGTGATGTAATATCATTCGTTGTAGATTTATATAGGTATAAAATATTATGTAGTAATTATAGGGTATAAAATAGGGTAAAATATTATTTAATAAGTATAAAATATTAATTAATAGGTATAAAATAGTGTAAAATATTATAAAATACTAATTAATAGATATAAAATAGTATGAAATATTAATTAACAGGTATAAAATAGATATAAAATAGGAAAGATATAAATTAAGAATAATATAAAATAGTGTAAAATATTATAAAATATTAATTAATAGGTATTAAATAGGGTAAATGTTATAAAATATTAATTAATAGATATAAAATAGAATAATAGTATAAAATATTAATTAATAGATATAAAATGATAAATATTGTAAAATATTAATTAATAGATATAAATAAAAATATAAAATATTAATTAGTAGATATAACATAGGGTAAATATTATAAAATATTAATTAATAGATATAAAATAGGGTAAATATTATAAAATATTGATTAATATACATATAAAATAGGGTAAAAATTATAAAATATTTATTAATAGGTATAAAATAGTGTAAAATATTATAAAATATTAATTAATAGATATAAAATAGTGTAAAATGTTATAAAATATTAATTAATGGGAATAAAATAGGGTAAATATTATAAAATATTAATTAATAGGCATATAATAGGATAAATATTATAAAATATTAATTAATAGTATTAAAATGGGGTAAATATTATAAAATATTCCTTAATAATATAGGCTTATTGATACTAAACAATAATGAGAAAAATTTATACTTTGAACAGAAAAAGAATAAAATATAGAACAAAAAAATCTGTAAGATTCAAATGCGATAAAACCGACAACATATCTTTCTGTATACGTACAACATATTTTTAACAACATATATATACAACCGATATAACATATTTTTAAATTAATGTTGAAAATTATGATTTTTTATTGTATTTTAAAAAGAGAAAATAAATTACAATACCATTTTAAATGATTTTCTATTAAAGTTTTTGTGCTTATTATATTGATTCGTTATTTCTAAATTTTACATTTTATTTTCAAATTAAAGTTTTATATACATATCATCCCATAATTTATTTTGCAATATTCGAACAGAAAAAAAGAAAGAAACATAAGAATAAAAAAAAAAAGATTCTACAAAATATAAATTCAAGAAAAGCAACAACATATCTTTTCTGTGGTAATGGTATCAAACCTCACAACTTCATCGAATTCCTTTTGATCTTAAATTCTTTCAATAAATATTTTATCTTTTTCTTCTTTCTCAAACTTACTATTCCTTCCATGGTAAATTCGTTTTCTTGAAGCCAGCCAGTATTTCTTTCAGGAAAAAGTTACAAATTTAAAATTCCCGAAATAGTTTTAATGCAAAATTCCTTCAGCACTCCTTATTTGTCCAAAGTGGTTTGGGATTGCAAGGCAGGATCCTTTGTGCTCCAGGGATTATTACTTTGCCAATTAAAATAAATCGGACCACTCTGAAAAAACAAGATAAGACTAACTCCGGGAAAGTTCTCCAGTAACGATCCGTTTTAAAAACGGACAAGCCAATTGTGCTCTGACAAAGATCCCTTAAGCTCCTTTGCCATATACGTTCGCCACTGTCAAATGAATTGATGTCCTCCACTCTTAGGTTTTTAGTGGCGTAAGTAGTGCGGGAAAAACCTTTTGTTAGAGTAATACGATAAACCTACGCACAGTTTCCAAAATATAGTTATACTCAGTTTTAATAAAAATACTTTTTATAATTAAATTATCCCTTATTTAATATTTAAAAGAAAAATTCCATCACATTTGTTTTTAATTTTTCACATTTTTCACATTTTTCTTTGAATTTTTTATTTCAACTAGTAATATGTCAATCAATCAGTCTATATATCTATCTATCTATCTATCTATCTTTCTCTCTCTCTCTCTCTCTATATATATATATATATATATATATATATATATATGTATGTAAATGTATTCTATATCTATTGATATATATATATTCGGGTTCGAGTCCTGGCGGTGCCATGAATGTTTGTAGTGATTCGGAATCCACTTTAAGCCGTAGGTTCCGGTCTACCATGATCGTAGAGTGTTGCTGAGGTATTGTTACTCCGCGTCCGTAGCTTATCTTCAAGCTACATGAGTAGGTGTCCTGGTGAGAGGTATTTAGCATTACCCAGGAGATGTCCTGGGCAGTTCTAAGTGAGTAACACCGTTGCAGCGCTTACCTTAAGGCATGTCTATTATGCCTTAGACAGTTATGTCTAAGTGTTTACCAGCTACATTAGAAATATATATATATATATATAAAACATAATACTATTGCGTAGTAATTTAATGGGCCTGATGGCCAAGTGACTAGAGTTTGGTGCTACAGGTTTTGACTTCGAGTCTTTAGTGGTTCAGAATCCACTTTAAACCGTAGATCACTGTCTAATATGACTGTAGATCGTTGGGCGTAAGGCTGACAACCTTCCCCCATTTTTAAGTTTTAAGTGGTGTAAGTATTACAGGAAAACTTTTTGTTACAGTAATACGATAAACCTATGCACAGTTTTGAAAAAAATATTTATATTCAGTTTTAATAAAAATATTTTTTTAAATTAAATTATCCTTTATTTAATATTTAACAGGAAAAAACTTCCATCACATTTGGTTTTTTTTCCTTAAATTATTTATTTTAACTAGCAATTTATCTTGATGACCGATGACCGAGTGGCTAGAGTTCGGTAACACAGGTCGCGGAGTCGAGTCCCGACAATACCATTGACGATTGCAGTAGTTCGAAATCCACTTTAAACCGCAGTATAACCGGTTTAATACTATATGATCGTAGAGCGTTGAGGGAGCATTGCTACTCCACGTCCGTAGCTTATCTTCAAGCTACACGCGCACCCCCTAGGTAGTGCTATATGAGTAACGTCGATGCAACCCTTGCTTATGGCATAAAAGATAACGGTCTAAGTATTTGCCAGCTGCATTAGAAAAAAATATATATACAAACATAATACTATTACTTAGTAATTTATTGGGTCTGATGACAGAGTGTTAGCGCTCGGTGCAAATGTTTTGGGTTCGAGTCTCGGTGGTGCCATGGATGTTTGTAGTGATTCTGAATCCATTTTAAACCCAGATCTAACATGGCTAAAGAGTTCGACAACCTTTCCTAATAAAAAGTAAACATCTCATGTTTCGAAATCTTCCAGTAGGCTTTTGGCCTGAAGAAGAAGCAATTTATTGCATTTTTTCAGAAAAATCTCTTTTATAATTGATTAGAATATTAAATGATCCATCAAATATAAATAACTGGAATGGTATTTGAAAATTCAAATTACTATATAAGCTTGTATATTTCCTCCTACCGGCAAGAGAGCCCCCTGCGACGTTCAGGAGAAATGGTCAGTCGACCTACCGACTGTCATCAAAGAGGAAGTTTATTTCGCACATCCTGCGTGTAGCTGAGTATTGGGTTTCCGGCTTAGAAGTGGAGTTCTTCCAAGAATCTATAATTATACGTCTTTAAATAATGAATGTCTGTAATTGTATACGTGTGATGTTTGTGCATGTGTCAATAAAGCTGTGAGTTCTCCAACATGTGCCTCACGTGTATCTCAACCTAACCGCACCCAGTTATAATCTGGTTGTCCGACGTGCACACTACAACAGTCTAATTCTAAATAAAGTAAAGCAATCCATGTAGTCCTAAATTAACCAAAGCAGTCCTTGATAATTATTTTAAGTATTAAATTAAAATGGTAACATAAAACCAAGTAATAAACCATATAAAATGGATAAATTCTGCTAGTGAGTAACAACGCTTTCGTTATTTTTGCATCATGTATCATGATTTTTATAAGATAATTTTCATAGAATTTTATCTTTACTTCTTTCAAAGAATTGAAACTTTCATTTAATTTGTCATTTGCTTAAAGGACTATCTACGATGCATGAATTAAGTTAAAGATTCATTAATTAACGATGCATAAAAATAAGTATCATTTGCAAATTAATATATTATAAACCAAGATAACGTATACATTTTCTCATTACTATTAATTCAATTTTAATTTAAATCTCATTTTATTGAGTTAAACTTGTTTATACGACTGTGACTTAAAGAATTTCTCTTTAGTTCTTCATTTCCTCATTAGTATTTCCTGACTGTCCTTTCGAATGAATACACATTTTTTCGCAGTTCATTGTCTATACTTAAAGATTACACGCATGGAGTTATGCATCTAGTGAAGACTATTAATCTGTCTGCTGCGATAATGTGATGGGCTCTTTGACTTTGTTTTCAACTATACAGACTCCAGCACTGTGTTATGTCAGCGATTAAAAGCTCACTAAGTTTTATCACCCTTGCTTCAGTCATTATGCTGCCGACTTGTGATTGTTAAATGTCGACAATTTTATTTCTTCATAAAAGACCAAAGGCTCCGAGATGTCTAGTCAGATAAACAGTATAATGTGTATACAATATCAAATACTTTTAATGAAAAATTTTTTTTTGAAGAAATGAAGATGTTGGTATGCAGCGTGTTCTGTCTTTTTGTGAAATAAAATAAAAATGTTTATGCTAAATATTAGGGACATTGTGTGTTATGCAAGGTATTTCAGATTTCTGATATTAAACACCATGAGAAAAAAATACAAGAAAGCATGTAATTTTTCGAGACAGCTTTTTAAATCTAAGAATAGATTTAATATTCTTCATTAAAGATAAAAATTGCTTAGCATGTTTCCTGGATGTAAAAATTTGTTTAAATACATAAATCAAATTATTCTTAGAATAATTATAATTTCACTCTTTATCTTATGAAAGCAAAATAATCTTTAAGAAAACAGGAACTCAACTTTTCTTAGTGCGATTGGTACACTTGAAAAATAATTGGTCTAACTGGAATTTTTAATAGTGAGCATTGCATCGATAGTCCATCTGACTCATTCTTATTCTTACGATGCTTCCAAGATATTACGTTTCACATCTTTCTAGACAGGAACACTGATTCACATGTTCAGCTCCATTTTAATAACTATTGTAGAATATTGAACACGATATAACATTTCAGTTGTATAACGCTACTAAATGTTGCCTGTATTGCCCGTGATTGCCTGTATTGATTTTCCGTGACGCAGACGCTTTCCGACTGCTGCCTTGATATGTACGTTTTCAAGAACTATCATCATTTGAAAACTTCTGGACAATGCTAACCGAGATATTCGAAGGACAACATTAGTCAGTATGAGACATACATACATATGACAAACATAGTACATAAGCTCAAGAACTCGTTGAGACATATATGCATACATAAGCTCAAATAATCACTGAGGCATATATGCAGACATAAGATTAACATACATCAGCTCAAGAACTCCCTGAGACATACATAAGCTCAAAAATCACTGAGGCATATATGCATACATAAGACTAACATACATCAGCTGAAGAAGTCACTGAGACTGATATATATATATATATAAGCTCAAGAACTCACTGAGACATATACAAGAGCTTGCGTATGTTTCATAAGACTACATACACAAGCTCAAAAAAACACTGAGGCATATATACGTACATAATCAAGAACTCACGGAGTTATATGTATATACATAAGCTTAAGATTTCACGGAGGCATATATACATACATAAACTCAAGAATTCATTGAGACATATATATAAGCTTAAGAACACATTGAGACATATACATGCATAAGCTGAAGAACACATTGAGACATATATACATGCAAAAGCTCAAGAACTCACTTATATAAGTCTAACATGCATACGTTCATGAACTGAGTTAACTCACTTACATAAGTCTAACATACATACGTTCATGAACTGAGTTAACTCACTTACATAAGTCTAACATACATACGTTCATGAACTGAGTTAACATAAGTCATAACATACATACGTTTATGAACTGAGTTAACTACGAACGAACTGAGCTAACTTACATAAGTCTAACATACATACGTTCATGAACTGAGTTAACTCACTTACATAAGTCTAACATACATACGTTCATGAACTGAGTTAACTCACTTTCCTTTACAGAGCCTGGAATTATAACTTTGTACATCCGATCCGCGAAGTTTGATTTCTGACAACATTTTACTTAGAAGAGTTGTTATCAAAAGGTTTCATTTACCTTTGGTCGTTTTTAGGCTTATACCTTTTTTTTTTCTTCCGATTTCGTTCTCTCTTTCTTAATGATCTGTTTTAGATAAGGAAGAAGAGAAATAACTTCTGTGACATACAATGATAAGGGGGCTTTTTTTTTGTTTCATTCCAATTCCCTTATTTTTTTCTTCTTGGGAAAAAGGAAAGGACAAAGCTCTACTTTGGCGGATTTCGTTGCTTTCTTTTAGATTTTTTTTAACGACTCGTTTCCTTTCTTTCTTTTTATATTTTTTTAAACAGGTATATGGAGTTGACGTCACCCAGCATCTAAGTATGAGACGCTTTAGGGTTTAAGTCCTGGAAACAATTACTTTTGACTTATTTAAGTCCTACAGTCGTAATGAGCTTGCTTCATTGTAGCTTTCAAAGTTTCGGAAACAAGAGAAGTTTTAATTCTTTTTGGCTTTAAAACAGTATATGATGTGGAGGAACTTATAGATAATAACTAAAAAATAAGCTTATGAAACAAATAGATCTTACTTTATCATCATTCAATCTCTAATTAAAAATAAAGACTTACATATTATTTTAGACAATTAATCTGTGTTAAAGTATCTGTATTATATTTTAATAGTATATAGGAAGATATGAAAGCCCCCAAAAAATAATAATAATGTATTTTATTTTGAATGATCTGATTGTAAATCAATTAATTTTGCTAAAAGGTAGATCTTTCTAACGAAAAAAATGAGGATTAATTTAACTGAGTAGTTATAGATAAATTATAAATAAAATTTGAATTATAGATCAATTTTTATGAAATAATTTGAAGAAAATTTAGGGACATATAAATCATATTGAAGAAATTTTGTTTTACAGGGGGAAGCAAACATATTTTTCTGTCAATATTGTCAAATCTATTTAAATTGTACATTCCATTATAATTGCATTTTGAAGTCTAAATACTAATGGGCATAAAAACTACACATTCCCAACTTGTGGCTCAGTGACAAAGTGCGTCGCTGGTGAGCATTAGGTCTGAGGTTCAAACCGCTGTTGAAGATACGAACTCAAAACGCAATGAGATTCGAAGACGTTTGTGATGTTCAGTATCTTGCCTCGTTAGTGGGACTATCTGATACACAAATGCTGGATAGTTCCCCTTAAAGGTCCTGCCTGAAGGCATTGATCTCTGATACGTGGAGTTGTACCTACGGGAGCTCCATTACATTATGTCCTTTTCCCGCCATCCATGAGTTGATTTTTTCATGGGATATCAGTCCCACACCGCAGGACATTGAGGATTAGGCACAGCAACAACAAAAAAGTTATACATAATGAAATTAAAATGTTTTGCTTGAAAGAAAATAATATTTAAAAACCAAACGAAATATTGTATAATTTTTCTGTTTCCATAGGGTTGTCGTACTGTAACAGGATGTAATCAGGATTCCAGTGCAACTTGGAGACGTTAAAAAGAAACGAAAGTGAACATTGTGTATACCAACGTTTTTATACCTTTCTCAATAGTTACTGAACATTGGAATCCCATTTACCTAAAGTATTTTGGTTCAAATATCCCTTTTTCAAAAAAAAAAAAAGTGTTTAGATACACCTGGATGAACATCCATAGCTCATTCCATTTCAGAAGGAGATTCCATTGTGTGACATTTTTTTATATGTTGGCCAATTTTGTAGGTTGTAACGAAAAATTTTTGAAACGGATTTGTAAGTTTGCTCTTGCTTTAGGGAAAGGATCTATATGGAGTAAATGAAAGTTTGAAAAGACATATGAGAACTAAGATAGTATAAAAATACAATTAAAAGTACAAAATTTGATCACTGTGACTTATTGAATAGATTAATAATTCAGTAGTTAAATAGTTTAACAATTTAATAATTAATAGATAATAATTAATAATTTAAGAATTTAATAATTTTAATAATTAAAAATTTAATAATTACTAATTAATAGATATTTTATTTTATTTTAAAATTCGACAATAAATAGTTTAATAGTTCAATAATTTAATAGTTTAATAATTTTTTTAGTTAAATAGATAGTTTGCTCCATATGTAGGGAAATGATTTATGTGGAATAAATGAAAGTTTACAAAAATATATGAGAACTACAATAATATAAATATTCAATTAAAAGTTCAAACTTTGATCATTGTGATTTGTTTAATGATTAAACGTATTTGTAAATTTGCTCTTTATATAGGGAAAGCATCTATAGGAGAATAAATAAAAGTTTGAGCTAAAATATTACAAAAGAGCTAAAATATTACAAAAGAGCTAAAAGAAGGAGCTAAAATATTACAAAAGAGCTAAAAGAAAGAGCTAAAATATTACAAAAAATCAAATAACAGTTTAAAGTTTGATCGCTGTGGTTTGTTTAATGGTTAAAAGGTAATAGTAAGTTTTCTCTATATGTAGGCAAAGGATCTATAGCGAAATAAATGAAACTACAATATTATAAAAATTCAATTAAAAGTGCAAAGTTTGCTCACAGTGGTTTGTTTCATGATTGATCGGATTTGTAAATTTGTAAAAATCAGTTAAAACCTTAAAATTATTTGGCCCCACCCCCAAAAAATATTTCTAACAATTAATAAATATTTGCATTTAAATATTTTGCTAATCATTAACAAATTTCACCTAATAAAAAAAATTGAGAAATTTCTAAAATATATTACTTTATTTTCAAGATAATGTTTCATAATGTGATGTAACATCAAAAAGACATCTCGTTTTCAGACAAATTGCTTCACATTTTTACACCCGTAAAGAAAATTGTACCTGTAAATTGAGTAACTGATGACAATGATAATAGAAGCATGTACTTCTTCTTCTATGGTGGGCCAAGCTAGCCTGCTAGCAGATTCCGAAACATGAGATGTTTTCTTTTTATGGGGTAATATTATCAGATCTACGCTACGAAAATCCGAGCTTCAGAAAACCTGATAATTAACATCCTGGTAATACAATCCATATTGGCTCCTGGCCACATGGACTATTATCCACCTCCTGGCTGATTCCGAAACAGGACGTTTTGTTTTTTACAGGGTAGAGTTGTCAGTTATACGCCCGGCAGTCATATTAGACAAGGACAAGAGATCCCAAAACGATTATGACAACGATAGTCTGTATATAAGCATATGGCATTGACACTGAGATGAGATTGGGAGTTTTCTAGTTTTTCTTTCTTAACCGGAATAGTCATCCTATAAATATTTTCAGAAAACCATGCTTTCCTATCAAGAAAAATAAAAGAAAAGTAGATGTATAAAAGAAGTGTCCAACCAATTTATTTATATTTATATTCATAGTGGAATGAATTCAACGTCATTTTTTTTTCTTTTGCTCACTTTAGACTAATTAGATCGGGACCAACTGTTTAACGTGGATTCCAAACACACGTTAAACAGTAGGTAAACAACAAATATCCATTTAACAGCAACAGTAACAACCTAATATTACTACTACATCACACCACATCACTGTGACTAGAGCTCAGTTGCCCTTTTAACAGTTCGGGAATGATGTGGGTGAGAAGAAGTCTAATTGGACTCTGTGACTCTCTACGTTAATACGTTTGGTTTGTCGCCCTACGGTTATTTAGTGCACACGAGAGCACAGAATGGGGACTACAGTTTAAAGTGGATTCCAAACCACTAACAAATGTCCATGCCACCGCCATGATTCGGAACTGAAGCCCATAGTACCAAAGGCCAGACTGCTAGCCAAATGGCCGTCAGGCCACTACGGTTATAAGAGACCGGGCTTAAAGTGGATTCTGAACCATTACAAGCATCCATGACACTGCCGGGATTCAAACCCGAAACCTGTGGTACCGAGTTTCAGAGCGCTTGTCATTAGGCCCCCATTAATAATAATATAATAACAGTGAACTAACAAATATCCACACCACCGCCAGGATTTTCCGTGAAGCCCGTGGTACTAAAGGCTAGAGCTTTAGTCAATTAGTCATCAGGTCACCAATGTAATGAATAACTGATAAAATAGTTTAAATAATAGTAAAGTTTAAATAAGTTTATATTGTTCTAAAAAGATTAAATTATTTATTTTTGAAAAATTTTCTCGGAATTTTATTTTTTTACTAATGTTTTAATGTTTGAAACATTTTCTTTTTTTCTATTTATTCGATTTTATTCAGACAAGAATATTTTTTTCGGTTTCTTGTACGCGGACAATTTTCTAAATAATATTATTTTCAAAAAAAAAATAATAATAATAAGTAAAAAATACCATTTCAATTTGAAAATGGACCTCGTCGAACTCAGCAATCTCTAATTCATTTTAAAAGAATGCTTTGAATCGGGAACCAGAAACTCAAAACCTACTTAATAAATCAAAACGAAAAGCAAAAGTGAAGGGGGAGAGAAAGTCTAATTTGTAGAAAGTATTTTTAGAGCGGGAGAGATCCTTCAGAATCTATTTAGAATTCATCTTCCTTTTCTCTCCGCACCGAATCCCAGTCCTTCTAACCTATCAACTCAAATTTTATTTATTGAAAAAAAAGTAAAAAAAAAGAACGAAAGAAAACATTATTCCATTAAATCCAATAAAGAAAAGCGCAGAAAAATATTATGAATCTATTACACAGAGAACAGAAACAGAAAAAAGAAAAAAAAAATCTACATGAACAGAAAAAAATTGAGTCTTGGATTGAAACAAAGTCGTACCTAAAGACAGTTTTGGCGCACAAAAAAAAAGTAGAAAGACACAAAAAAAGAAGACAAAATAGCCTAAAGGCGGACTGAAATCTAGCAAGAGATCTGACGTGAAGTAAACAAAACATCGGCTCATCTGAGCCCAAAAAGAAGAAGAAAAAAAAAAAAGAGCCAGTTTGAAGAAGAAACGGAGATACCTCTCCCGACTCATGTCTCCTCACTCTAGTATGCATGGAAGTATGCATTAGTGAAAGCACAAAGAGACAATGCACACAGCCTCTCACGGAATTTCATTTGATATGTGAATCGAGATCCACCCTACGGCTTTAATCGTCTGATGGATGAGTATGAAAGTTGATAGCTGGACACAAATTGATTACTCCTTCAAATTTTTTTCCATAACAAAGATTAGTGGGTTAAAAGTGAATATGCAAATTCCTCGTTTGATTTCAATAGGACACGTAAATGATACATAAAATTATTGGACAGTAATGTCCACAAAAAGATATATCTGAAAGTGTTTAGGTTGCAAATTTTTTTTTCTGATTTAGAAGTTTGTGTTGTAATTTTTAGTTAAAAACTAAAATTAGATACTTTTAAAAATTAAGAATTTACATTAGATACTTTTAAAATAATTTAAATCATAGTAAAGTTTAAATAAGGGGCCCGAGGATGAGTGATTAAAGCTCTGGCGCTCAGTGCCACAGATTTCGTGTTCCAGTACCATCGGTGCCATGGATGTTTGTAGTGGTTTGGAATCCACTTTAAACTGTAGGTAATGGTCTAATACGACAACTACTACTACACCACACAGCATCTCTGTGTATAGAACTGAGTTTGGGAATGATGTGGGTGAGAGAAGCCTGACTGAGTTCTGTGAAGCTCTATTGCCTTATGAGACTGGAATGTTCGGCTTAATGTGGATTCAGATCCATTACAAATGGTACCATGGGGTTCCGATCTAATATGGATATAGAACGTTGGGCGTAGAACTGACGACACTACCTCTTATAAACAAAACATCTTGAATCGTTTTTAAACTCCTAGTAGGCAGAAGGCCTTGGCCCACCATGGGACTGTTGTGTCAATGATGAATGAAAGTACAAATAAATTTATATTCTTATTAAAAGATAAAATTATTTGTATTTGAAAATTTTGTGAAAATTTATTTTATTTTATAATAATGTATTAATGTTCGAAAAATTTTCTTTTTTTCTTATTTATTCAACCTTCACAAGACAAGCAATTTGTTTTTTCTGCGTGTCGTATGCGCACAATTTTCTAAACAATATTATTTTCAAAAAAAAAAAAAAAAAAAATGCCAGTTCAATTTGAAAATGGATCTCGTCGAACTCAGCAAACCCTAAAAGAACCGCTCTGAATAGGGAACCCGAAACTCAAAACCTACTTAATAAATCAAAACGAAAAGCAAAAGTAGGGGGAGGGTAGTAGGGAAAGTCTAATTTGTAGAATGCATTTTTAGAGCGGGAGAGATCTTTCGGAATCTATTTAGAAATCATCTTCCTTTTCTCTCCGCACCGAATTCCAGTCCTTCAAACCCATCAACTGAAACAAAAATTTTATTTAAAAAAAAGAACGAAAGAAAACATTATTCTATTATATCCAATAAAGAAAAGCACAGAAAAATATTATTAATCTATTACACAGAGAACAGAAACAGAAGAAAGAGAAAAAAATCGAAGTGGACAGAAAAAAATTGAGTCTTGGATTGAAACAAAGTCGTACCTAAAGACAGTTTTGGCACACACAAAAAAAAAAAAAAAAAAAAAAAAAAAAAAAAAAAGGACAGAAAAAAAAAGAAGACAATATAGCCAAAGGCGGACTGAAATCTAGCAAGAGATCTGACATGGAGTAAGCAAGACATCGGCTCATCTGAGCCCAAAAGAAGAAAAAAAAGAGTCAGTTTGAAGAAGATACGGAATAAACCTCTCCCGACTCATGTCTCCTTACTCTAGTATGCATGGAAGTATGCATTAGTGAAAGCACAAAGGGAGAATGCACACAGCGTCTCACGGAAATTTCATTTGATATGTGAGTCGAGATCCACCCTACGGCTTTAATCACCTGATGGATTGTGAATGAAAGCTGATAGTTGGACAGAAATTGATTACTCCTTCAAAATTTATTCCATAACAAAGATTAGGAATAATAATAATCTAACATTCTTAATATGTTTAATATGCAAACTCATCATTTGATTTCAATAAGGTATGTGAATGATATATAAAAAGATATATCTGAAACTGTTTAGGTTGCAAAATTTTTTTTTTTTTTGTGATTTAGAGTTGAAACTTTCTGTTAGAAATTAAGAATAGATACTTTTTTTTTCTTGAGCAGTGCAGCCTGATGACAAATTGGCTAGCTCTCTGGCCTTTGGAACTGCATGATTCGAAAGGTGGCGGTAGCATAGATCTTTGTTAGTGGTTCGTAATCCACGTTAAACTGTTGGTTATGGTCTAATATGGCCGTATAGCGCTGGGCCTATTGGTGACAACCCTACCTTGTAAAATAAAAACATCACTTGTCTTAAATCTGCCTACACGCAGTTTGCGTTGGTCCGCCATACGGCTATTGCACCAATGACGATAAATTAGGATAATTTATATTTTTATAAAAAGGTTAAATTATTTATATTTGTAAATTTTTATCAGAATTAATTTTTTTAGAATGTATTAATGCTTGAAATATCTTCCTTTTTCAATTTATTGGATTTTCAAAAGACAAGAAAATTTTTTCAGTTTGTCGTACGAGCACAACTTTCTATACAATATTACTTTCGAAAAAAAGAAATACCAGCTCAATTTAAAAATGGATTTCTACGAACTCAGCAATCCCTAATTCATTTTAAAAGAACTGCTTTGAATCGGGAACAAACCAAAATCTCAAAACCTACTTAATCAATCAAAACAAAAAGCAAAAAAGGGGAGGGGTAGGGAGGGAATGTCTAATTTGTAGAATGTATTTTTAGAGCGGGAGAGGTCTTTCGGAATCTATTTAGAAATCATTTTCCTTTTTTCTCCGCACCGAATCCCAGTCCTTCTAACCTATCAACTCAAATTTTATTTATTTAAAAAAAAGTAAAAAAAAGAACGAAAGAAAACATTATTCCATTACATCCAATAAAGAAAAGCGCTTAAAAATATTATTAATCTATTACACAGAGAACAGAAACAGAAACAGAAAAAACAATCTACGTGAACAGAAAAAAATTGAGTCGTTACGTACTCTGTTACGTAAGCTATTAAAATCGCTTGATTTTAATAGCTTACGTAAGTGATAAATAAAATTATTATACAATAAGGTGTATGAAAAGATATATCTGAAAGTGTTTAGATTACAAAAAAATATTTTCTGATTTAGAGTTAAAACTTTCTGTTTGAAATTAAAAATAGATACTTTTAAAATTAACTTACCGCCTGATGGCCAATTAGCTAGCGCTCTGGTTAGTGGAATTACATGTTTCAGGTGCGAATCGTGGCGGTGGCATACATCATTGTTTGTGTTTCGTAATCCACGTTAAACTGTAGGTTCCGATCTAATATGGCCGTATAGCGTTGGGCGAAGTGGCGACAACCCTGCCTGGTAAAATAAAAACATCACTTGTCTCGAAATCTGCCAGCTGGCAGCCTGCTTTGGTCCACCATGCGGCTGTTGCACCACTGACGATGAATTATGATAATTTGTATTTTTATAAAAAGGTTAAATTATTTATATTTGTAAATTTTTATCATAATGAACCAATGCTTGAAACATCTTCCTTTTTGAATTTATTGGATTTTCATAAGTCAAGAAAATTTTTTTCAGCTTGTCGTACACACACAACTTTCTAAACAATATTATTTTCAAAAAAAAAGTACCAGTTCAATTTGAAAATGGATCTCGCCGAACTCAGCAATCCCTAATTCATTTTAAAAGAACTGCTTTGAATCGGGAACCCGAAACTCAAAACCTGCTTAATAAATCAAAACGAAAAGCAAAAGTGAATGGGGAGGGGGAGGGATGGAAAGTCTAATTTGTAGAATGTATTTTTAGAGCGGGAGAGATCTTCCGGAATCTATTTAGAAATCCTCTTCCTTTTCTGTCCCCACCGAATTCCAGTCCTTAGAACCCATCAACTTAAAATTTTTTTTTTCTTAATGTAAAAATAAAGTAAAAAAAGAACGAAAGAAAACATTATTCAATTATATCCAATAAAGAAAAGAGCGGAAAAATATTATTAATCTATTACACAGAGAACAGAAACGAAAAAAAAAAAAAAAAATCTACGTGAACAGAAAAAAATTGAGTTCTTGGATTGAAACAAAGTCGTACCTAAAGACAGTTTTGGCGTACACAAAAAAAAAGCATAAAGACACAAAAAAAGAAGACAAAATAGCCAAAGGCGGACTGAAATCTAGCAAGAGATCTGACGTGAAGTAAACAAAACATCGGCTCATCTGAGCCCAAAAGGAAAAAAAAAAAAATACAGTTTGAAGAAGATACGGAAAAATCTCTCCCGACTCATGTCTCCTCACTCTAGTATGCATGGAAGTATGCATTAGTGAAAGCACAAAGGGAGAATGCGCCCAGCGTCTCACGGAATTTCATTTGATATGTGAGTTAAGATCCACCCTACGGCTTTAATCGTCTGATGGATGTGAATGAAAGTTTACAGTTGGACAGAAATTGATTACTCCTTCAAATTTATTCTATAACAAGGATTAGTGGCTTAATATGTAAATTCATCGTTTGATTTCAATAGGATATGTAAGTGATACATAAAATTATTATACAATAATTTACATAAATAGATTTAGCTTGCTTAGGTTTGCTTAGGTTACAAAAAAAATATTTTCTGAGTTAGAGTTGAAACTTTCTGTCAAAAATTAAAAATAGGTACTTTTAAAAGTAACTTCGTGAGTAGAGCAGCCTGATGGCCAGTTGGCTAGCGTTCTGGCCAGTGGTACTACAGGTTTCAGGCTCGAATCGTGGCGGTGGTATAGATCTTTGTTAGTGGTTCGGAATCCACGTTAAACTGTAGGTCGTTATAGCGTTGGGTGTAGTGGTGACAACCCTACCTTGTGAAATGAAAACGTCTGTTGTCTCGAAATTGCCAGCAGACAGACGGCTTTGGTCCATCTTGCGGACGTTTCACCAATTATGATAATTTATATTTTTATAAAAAGGTTAAATTATTTATATTTGTAAATTTTTCTCAGAATTTTTTTATCATAATGAACTAATGTTTGAAACATCTTCCTTTCCCAATTTATTAGATGTTCATAAGACAAGCAATTTTTTTTTCTGCTGCTTGTCTTCCTAAACAATATTATTTTCGAATAAAATAAATACCAGTTCAATTTAAAAATGGGTCTCGTCGAACTCAGCAATCCCTAATTCATTTTAAAAGAACTGCTTTGAATCGGGAACTCAAAACTCAAACCTACTTAATAAATCATAACGAAAAAGCAAAAGTAGGGGAGAGGTAGTGGAAGAAAGTCTAATTTCTAGAATGTATTTTTAGAGCGGGAGAGATCTTTCGGAATCTATTTAGAAGTCATCTTCCTTTTCTCCCCACACTGAATTTTAGTCCTTCGAACCCATCAACTCAATTTTTTTTTATTTAAAAAAAAAAAAAAAAAAAACGAAAGAAAACATTATTCCATTATATCCAATAAAGAAAAGCGCAGAAAAATATTATTAATCTATTACACAGAGAACCGTAACAGAAAAAATAATCTACGCGAACAGAAAAAAATTGAGTTCTTGGATTGAAACAAAGTCGTACCTAAAGACAGTTTTGGTGCACAAAAAAAGCAAAAAGACACAAAACAAAGAAGACAAAATAGCCTAAAGGCTGACTAAATCTGAACCCAAAAGAAGAAAAAAAAAAATAGTTAGTTTGAAGAAGAAACGGAAAAACCTCTCCCGACTCATGTCTCCTCACTCTAGTATGCATGGAAGTATGCATTAGTGAAAGCACAAAGGGAAAATGCACACAGCGTCTCACGGAAATTTCATTTGATATGTGAGTCGACATCCACCCTACGGGTTTAATCGTCTGATGGATGAGAATGAAACTTTATAGTTGGACAGAAATTGATTACTCCTTCAAATTTTATTCCATAATAAAGATTAGTGGCATATATGGCAGTAATGTAAGATAGTATACGTAAGTGATACAAAAAAAAATATATATATATCTGAAAGTGCTTAGCATAATTTTTTTTTCTGATTTAGAGTTTAAACTTTCTGTTTAGAAATTATATATAGATACTTTTAAAAGTATCTCTTTGATTAGTATTAATATGTTTGAAAAATGACAACCGAAAAAGACAATAAAAAAGAATTATAGATTGATTGTCTTAAAGACAATCAAAACAGTGATTTCTTTTCTCTAACCATGGCATAATTCTGGAAATAACAAGTTTTACATTTCATGACGATGTTTTATATTTAGAATTTCCCTATCAAGTGGTAGATTCTTTATATAAATGTACAATAGAAAATACCATAACAAACTTTAAATAGAAATTTTAATTAAATATTATATTATATATTATGTTCCAAATCATTATATTTAATTTTTTATTTACATTTTTTAGTATAATATGTTTATTAAAAATCACTATTTCATGCCACGAAAAACTTATTGTGTGTACAAGTATGATTCCGACATTTTTTTAAGTATATCTTCTTCTAACTATATTGGTTAAATGTTGCAATATTTGCATCTGCCAGATGTGACAATATACTTTCATTTTTAGTGTATGGCATTTGTTATAAAAGTAAACGATTTTTCTCGATTGAAAAAGTGGAATTTATTCAAAACACACATCAGATGCGAGAAGTTTTATTACATAATATTATTGCAAGAAAAGGTCACAATTGCTTGCAGAAATTTATGGTGATCATGCTCCGTCGAATACAACTTATAAAGATGAGTTTCGATGTTTTACAAATGAGATTTTGACACAGATGATAAAGAGCATGAAAACACTCCGAAAATTTAAAGATGCGATATTGGAAATATTCCTTAATGAAGATCTATCTCAAACACAATCAGAATTAACTGCTGCATTAAATGATACAATGCATTTCATAATGCTAAGAGTAAATGGGGATGGTTTAAAACAATCAAATTGGCTACCACATGAATCAAAATAAAGAGACCTTAAAATAAGAGACCATCGAAAAGCCATATGTGAAATGCTACTTGGGGAAAAAACTGATTGTTACTGGTGATGAAAAATAGATATAATCTTAAATGCAAAAAAAGCTGAAGCAAGTCCATCACAGCCAAAGAAAAATATTCTTTATGTCATGTTTAAGTCCTGTTATTTGATGCGATCAGAAAGATATAATCTATTATGAGTTGATGAAACTGTTACTGGTACTGTCTACCGACGACAACTAATTCATTTAAAGTGAACTATAGAGTATGAACGACTAGAATGGGAGAATAGACAATAATATCATTTTTCACCATGACAATGCCAGACCACACATTGCTTAACCGGTTAAAGACTATTTAGAACTGGGAAATGTTACTCCACCAGCAGTATTGACCAGACATTGCATCTTGTAACTACCATTTATTTAGATTGATGCAGCTTGCCCTTTCTGAAACAAAGTTCACATCTTATGAAAGTATTGAAATTTTGTTGAATAATTGGATCACCCACAAAGAACCAAACAAGCTACAGTGAGGGAATTCATAACTTGCCTGATAGATTGAGGAAGATAGTAACTTCAATGGACCATACATTCAGTAGATTTGTATTTCATTATATAAACCAATAAATGTATTTTATTTATCGTAAAAGGGCAGAATTATATTTATAGATCCAGTATATATATATATATATATATATATATAAATATATGAAATTTTTTCTCAGTAATTTACCATTAATGCTCATATATGGACATAGCCATTAATCCACAAATGAGGACATGATTTTTTTTGTATATCAATTATTGTTAATACATTTTTTGATGATTCACTTGGTTTCTGAAAATATAGATCAAACAAAAAAGACAATACTGGATCGAAAATAAATGATACTTTTATTCACTTATTTTCTCATCAATGCAGTGATTGTGATAAAGAATTCACTATATTAGAGGAATCAAAGAATTTGTATGTTCTGAATATACGAATTTTTTCTTAAAGGAAATTTATCATTAATGCTCATATATGGAAATGGACATTAATCCCCAAATGTTGACATGATTTTTTTTGTTCACCAAGTATTTTGT
Source organism: Caerostris darwini (assembly GCA_021605075.1). Lineage (NCBI taxonomy): Eukaryota > Metazoa > Arthropoda > Arachnida > Araneae > Araneidae > Caerostris > Caerostris darwini. The sequence continues at coordinate 49,578 of BPLQ01013075.1, read as the reverse complement.
TTTTTAATATATATATATATATTTTTTTTTTATGATTTTCTTTTTTTATGAAAACAGAAAAAAAAAAAAAAAAACTTTTATTCAATTATTTTCTAATCAATGTAATGAATTTCCTTTACATGAAATAGTATGTGCTTGAAGCTGTTAAAATATTACAATCAAAATTTATTACTTTAAATACCAAGTATTATATAGGTTTCCAAATTCAGAAGAATTTATCACACTTTTCGTCACCTAGCTAATCACAACGATCTAACGATACCTGACACTACGAGGACTGATAAGATGATAGTCTTTATTTTTCTTCTTTTTTTGGGGATACCTTGTCTTTCTCGCACACGACGATTTTTATTGCCCACAGGGTATTCTAGAAATGGTATATAGGTGATCAATTATTTTTAATTGATGGGATTCCAGTGTCATCAGAGTGAAGATTTGAATTGATGATAAACAAAAAGTATTGGTTAGTGTGTATGAAATCTTTTTTTAATTAAACTTTAGTGGCACTGCTAATGGATATATTGCCATTGGGAGTGATGTAAGGAGTGTTATTATTAAAAAGCACAGTAATGTTTAACATCTGCTACCACATGACATTGCCTGTTCAGACACGTTTTTCGTCACGTGCAAAATTTTGTACAGAAATATATACTATAAAATCAGTAGACATTTCAAAAGGTATAGAAGTATAAATGAATTCATCCAATATCAAGGAATATGCAAGTTGAATAACAACAAATTGTTAACAATCAAATCAAAATTGTGTTGTTAATGAACACCATTTGAATTAAATGTCTTGTATTAAAAATTGTTTAAGTAACATACAAGTATATATATATATAAAGTGATAATATGTTGTTAATACAAGTAATAAATTATAAATGATAATAAACTATGATTATGATAAATGACAAACTATGATTTCTATTTGACAAAATTTTTTTTAGAAGAAAAAAGCTATTAAACTGAAGAAAACCTGACCCTATTTTCTCATTTACGTAAAAGAATGTAGTAATGTCAAATGAAATATATATGCGGAATTAAGTGAAGCAGTCAAAACATTGAAATATTGTTTGAAGAAACTGATAAAGATAATATATATATAATTTTTTCTATGTAACAAGACGAATTTAAATTAGAATCATTATATTTATATTAGAATTATTATTATAATGTTGACATTCTGATAGGGACAGGTGTATCTCATGAATGAAATCAAGTTATAAGAAATTTCATTAGCAATTATAGTTCTTCTAAATTAATTCATTGTTTCTGTTGTTGTCATATTTTTTCATAAATGATTTGAACAAACTATGATATATAATATCAAAATTTTATAAAACTGCAATTTAAATGACAGTCGCTAATCATTGGTATAAAAACTAGAATTTATATTTTAAAAAGACATAAAATATTCTTTGTTTGTTTTGAAATTAAACATTGCTTTTATTTCTCAATACATTTATGAATAAAATCTAAAAAAACGACATATCTTTATTCATTGCTAGAATATAAATAAAATTGGAAGATGAACTAATAACCAGCAGTAGAATTATATCATACGGAATAGAAAACTGTTTGTACATCTAGGTCATTTAATGCTTTTTCCTTAATAAATAAACGATAAAAATGTGTTCTTAATTATTTGTATATTGCTCACTAGTCATTATTTGTATAATTAAAACTTACTATAAATAATACATAACTTACTAACAATTTATAGTTTACTAATAATAAATTAAAAAATATAATATAAATAACATATAAAGTTTTATGCTGTATTAAATTAAGATCCAAAGCTCTGTAATATCTTTCACTTGACACACTATGCCACCAAATAAGTCAAATGACCATAAAAAAAAATTAATTGCTTCTAAACACTTTTCAAAGATTATTTATCGACCACTCAACTGAAAAACAACAAATCGTCATTCCTTCAATTTTTTTTCAGAAATGTTCCATATGAAGGAACATTTACAGAGCAAGAGTTCAATAATTATAATTCCTGATAATTATCTATCGTATTGTACCAAAATCATAAAAATCTGTTTTTACAGAATTTAAAAATTTCTTTTTACCATTATATAAAAATGAAAACCAGAAATAAGATTTTTCAACATAACGTAAAATAAATTAACGAATAAAAAAAATAATAAAATTGCAAATTATTGAATAAAATTCAATACAATACTTAGTGCTGGTAGAATGAAATACTGGCAATTAAATTCTGGTTTGTCTCATATGGAGTACTTTGAAGTACGCCGTTCATCAACTAGAACAGCAGAGATATTCTGAATCCAGTGTTACTCAAGGTGCACCCCCACATGGACTACTACGCTATATCTACTCTGCTCCATCGCAAATCTGAAGGAACACAATCCAAGAAGCCATCTGAAGGATTCACCTCTCCTTCCATGCCAACTGAAGGACTTTTTAGGTTATAAAATTTTCGTATCCATACCTGGAATAGGTGTTGCAAATTATTGAATAAAATTTAATACAATACTTAGTGCTGGTAGAATGAAATACTGGCAATTAAATTCTGGTTTGTCTCATATGGAGTACTTTGAAGTACGCCGTTCACCAACTAGAACAGCAGAGATGTTCTGAATCCAGTGTTATTCAAGGTGCACCCCACATGGACTACTACGCTATATCTACTCTGCTCCATCGCAAATCTGAAGGAACACAATCCAAGAAGCCATCTGAAGGTTTCACCTCTCCTTCCATGCCAACTGAAGGACATTTTAGGCTATAAAACTTTCCTATCCATACCTGGAATAGGTGTGGCAACTTATGATTTCGGATCATTCGTCCAGTTTCAGAAGAATCAGCCTTGGTTCGAAATTTGACAAATGATGACCTACACCAAAGATGCCCTATCACGTTATTCGCCAGATTAAAAAGATAATCATAATTTAGTATTTTGGTTAAAAGCAAAAAATTATGATTGTAATTTTATGTTTGAGTTGAAATGGAATAGTGAATATTATAATTTAATGTTTAAGTTGAAAGGTAATTGTGAATATTGTAATTTAATGTTGAAGTTGAAAGGAAACAGCGAATATTATAGTTTAATATTTTGGCTGAAGATCTCAACAAAATCCAACCATTTATACTAATAAAAGATGACAAACTGATATTCAAATCTAGTATATGTTCTATTTCAATTAATATAAAATAGTAGAGAAATATTGTGTATTAAATTATTATTCAAGTTCTCTTTATTATATATCGCACCACCATATTCAAAATCATCATACACAGGAAAACATAATAATCTCTAAACAATTCCCAAACAACATGATTTAGTTAAAAGGAACTAATGAATATTATAATTTAATGTTTAAGTTGAAAGGAAACAATGAATATTATAATTTAATATTTTGGCTGAAGATGTCTGAACAAAATCCAACCATATATATACTAATAAAAGGTGACAAACTGATACTAAACTCTAGTTTATGTTCTATTTAAATAAATATAAAATAGTAGTATGGGTGCAGTAGATAAATATTTATGGCGTATTAAATTACCATTTAAGTTTAATTATTACATATCACACCACCATATTCAAAATCATTATACACAGGAAAACATAATAATCTCTAAACGATTCCCAAACAACATGTTTTAGTTGAAAGGGAACAGTGAATATCATAATTTAATATTTTGGCTGAAGATGTCTCAACAATATGTAACCATATAAACTAATAAAAATGGCACACTGTTATTCAAATCTATTTTGTGTTCAATTTAAATTAATATAAAATACTACATAAATATTTATGGTGTCTTAAATTGTCATTCAAGCTTCCTTTATTCATATAACACTAACATATTCAAAATCATCATATACAGGAAAACATAATAATCTCTAAACAATTCCCAAACAACAGATTCAGTTGAAAGAGAATAGTGAATATTACAATTTAATTATTAAATTCAAAGGGAATAATGAATACTATAATTTAATATTTTGGCTGAAGATGTCTCAATAAAATTCTACCATATAAACTAAAAGATAGTACACTGATATTTAAAATTTAGTTTATGTTCTATTTAAGTTAATATAAAGTAGTAGGAAAATATTTATGGTGTATTAAATAATCATTCATGTTTCCTTTATCATATGTCACACCAACATATTCAAAAACATCATATACAGGAAAACATAATAATCTCTAAACAATACCCAAACAACATGATGTAGTTGAAAGAGAATACTGAATATTACAATTTAATTATTAAGTTGAAAGGGAATAATGAATATTATAATTTAATATTTTGGCTGAAGATGTCTCAACAAAATTCAACAGTATAAACTAAAATATGACACACTGATATTCAAAATCTAGTTCATGTTCGATTTAAATTAATATAAAACAGTAGAAAAATATTTATGGTGTATTAAATAATCATTCAAGTTCCCTTTATTATATTTCACACCAAGATATTTAAAATCATCATACAATATATTCAAAATCATCATACACAGGAAAGCATAATAACCCCTAAACAATTCCCAAACAACATTTGTTGACGTGATCAATCGAAGTTTCACAACTGCAGATCCTCCTTTCCGCCCAATCTCAAAAGCCCTTCATACGAGTGCTCATCCCTGGACTAAAGCGATTTAAAACAGCAAATCAAGGACATATCCTTTCAAATCTTTGTTCACAGTCTGGCATTATTAGGCGAGTTGCGACAATTGCGAGAAGCAGCCAAGCCAGCCAATTCTTCGGAGTTACGATGGCTTTCCCGAGACGAGGGTTCAGCAGCGAACATTTGAGTTAATCCATCTCATGTACTGGCCTTCCTATTTGCTCAGATTGCATTATTGATCCTGTCCTGCAAACAAGGAAGGAATACTGAATATGCGGATATTAGACGCTTGCATTTCATATGCTTGGGACCTCTGCGTGACTTGGGAACGTTCAGATGTACCACTCAATAACAGTTAACTGTGTGTAGTATTATGGGGTAATTTGAATTAGGAAATTACCAAATCGTTATTAAAAAGTGTAAAGCGTTCGAGCATTTAAATTGTTGCCAAAGAGAAATTGAACGAAGTTGAAATTATTTAGATTATAAATAACGTGTCGAAAATTTATATAACTATTTTATACAAATATGTGTTCAAAAAGTAAATAAATAGAACATGTTTTTTAAGCTGAATTAAATTCTAAAAGTCAACATTATATTTAAAGTATGTTATAGTAAAAGCATTTAAGAGTGATATAACTTAAGAGTTATTTTGGCAACGTGCATTAGTAACTTTGTCATTTAAAATGTAAGGTGAGGATTATCTGTTTTTATCTCTCAAATGTGACGTAAATGCAAGTCAATTAGTATTGAAAATCCGCCAACAATCTTCTTCTAGCTGTCAGAGATTATTCGTGTTAAAGTTGTATTTGAAATATAAGATCCTTATGATGAATAGAAAGGTGTGATATGGGCTGGGTTATAAAAGTTTGCATGGCAAAAGTACATTATTTTCATTTCATAAAACATTCATATAAAGAAAAATTATACAATGAATATTAAGTCATCGTTATTTGCATATTCATTAATTATTTTTAAATAAAAGTGTTATTATATGGTTTCAATTTCTTCATCATCATTTTTAAATGAAAGATGTTTTCCTAGGTTTGTGAACTTTCACCGATAACATATTGAGTTTTATATTTTATTTATGTGTAAAATATTTGATAATTTTGTTATTTTATTTTTAGATAGAAATTTATTTTACGGCATTCAGCATTTGCGAAGTTCTTATTTAAATTCTGACATTTTTAAGCGAAAGGAACTATGAATTGTGACTATGATTATTAGGCAAATGTAAGTCTTTTTATATGAGTTTTCAAACAAAACACTTTGTCAATGATTTTAAAATTAGTTATGCATATTTAAAATCACTACTTAATGTTAAATAAAAAAAAAATTTCAAATTAATTCAGACAATAAATGAAAATTTTATTCAAATTTGACTGCTAATTTCTTTTATTTACTAAGGCGAACATGCTGAAATGAATTACTTAATATTTAAATTATATATTTAATATTTTTTTAATTAAGGTACTTGAAATTCTATATAAGAACAATAAATTCAAGTCTTTATAAATACTTTTTACAAAACAGAACAATTAAGAGTATGAATTAATAAAATTTCAGAATTAGGATTAAAAAATATTATCACACAACTTATCTATAAAATATACAGGAAATGAAGTGATGATAAATTTTCAATCTCCAATATCATCTTAATTAAAGTGATGAAGACAATTCAATTTAATTTCAACAAGAATAATTTTGTCAAAAATTTAAAATTTAGGATTTAAAAATATTATTACACAACTTTATATAAGCAACACATGAAATGAAATGATAATAAATTTTCAATCTAATGTGACGAAGACTTAATGAAGTCATCAATTGATAAAAATTCAATTTAATTTCTGTAACGACAAGAATTATTTTTTATCACAAGTTATATCAACCTAGATTAACCAATATTCTTACTCAATTTTTCACAATATTTCATTGCAATTTTTTAAAGGTGGACAGATAAAAATTGACAGATTCATTAGTTTTACTTCCCAATAAAAATCAACGCTAATTCCGACAGGATCACCTTAATATTTCATCAAATATAGACAAGAAATCTGGTCATTCTTCTGATAATACTAATAGATTCAGTCGACACATCAATTAACTTGTAACGGTCGCGCAACCTTGAAGTTGCACCTTTTGTTGCCTCAGCAACATTCTGTCACGCAAGTAGCGTGTACAGAAGAATCATTGCCCTGGGCAATAACCGAAAAAACACACGGACTAATGAACACCAAAAGTTATGAGATTCAGAGTGTTATTAAAACTCTCTTGAGCCCTCGTAGACGCTTCCTCAACAGGTTGTAGAACCTCAACCGGATTTCACAACTTACTACAAGGAAAATACGTGATCAATATTTCTATTTGTCCTAATTTCTGAGGCCCTATTAAGAACATGTGTTAAAAGTTATAGGAGGAGTTAACAATGTGTTACAAGAAAAAAAAAGCAACATAATACACTATAATTTTTTTTGTTGCATTTGCGCAAAATTATTAAATATAAAATGGGCGTTATTATTGTAATATATTTGACATTTATTGTTTTTTCACAATTTGGAAATTTCTTAGCTATTAGACAATTGGTTGAAACCTGAAGATGTGCTTAGATTGTGTTCAATATTTCTGTTCGTCCTAATATCTGAGGCCCTATTAAAAACATGTGTTAAAAGTGTTAACAATGTATTGGGGGAAAATAAGCAATAACCTATAATACACCACAATTTTTTCGTTGCATTTGTGGTAAAATTGTTAAATATAAAATGGTCGTTATTTTTGTAATATATTTGGCAATTATTGTTTTTTCACAATTTGGAAATTTTCTAAACAAATATTTAGGAAATTAGCAATCTGGCAAATTAGACAATTAGCTGAAACCTGAAGATGTCCTTAGATTGTGTTCAATATTTCTGTTTGTCCTAATATCTGAGGCCCTATTAAGAACATGTGTTAAAAGTTATAGACGGAATTAACAATGTGTTAAGAAAAAAAGACAATATAATACACCACAATTTTTTCGTTGCATTTGTGTAAAATAATTCGATAAAAAAAGAGCGTTATTGTTGGAATATATTTGACAATTTTGAAATTTGTAAATATTCGATCGAACACTAAGATAATTGGTGAAACTTGAAGATGTGCTTGGATTGTATGTGTTATATCTTCCAGATGGATTAAAAATAGAGATCTTAAAATAAATACCACTCATCACTAAATTATTTACATTGTTGATGAATATTTATATGGTCAGTATATATCATATATTTCAGATGGATTAGAAATTGAGAATTTAAAATAAATCATCACTAAATTATTTACATTGTTGATGTATATTTATATGGTCAGTATATATTCTTCAAATGGATTAGAAATTAAGATCTTAAAATAAATACCAATCATCGTTAAATTATATTGTTGATACATATTTATATGGTCAGTACATGTTATAATTTTTCTTGATTTTCAACTTGTTTAGTGGCATGGTGGAACTCAGAGCATGGTACTTTTTTGTATTGCTAATATATATTTGAATTGCAAATGTAAAATTCTGGAAAATTTCTGCATCAACTATTTGAGGATGGTGAAGTATATTATGGTGTCAAACGTACGCACCATATGGTGTTATTGCACGCAATGATCAAAATTATTTTAATCCAAAAACCGTTTGCTATGTATATATCTTGTAATGTGAATGTTTTTGTCAATACTTCCGAACTGTGATAACCTTAAATATTTTATTTTTGCATTTTACATTTTTTAATACATTTACATAGCAATATATTTTAACTGTTTCTTTACGATAGTTTAAATAGTTAATATACACATTAATTTAAAAACACGATTTTCAACTTGTTTGGCGCTATACCTCATAGCAGCTAATATTTATAAAATAGCATGGAAAGCATTTTAACCCAAATGCACTGCTAAAAGTAGTATAAAACTAAAGGTTTACTATTCAATAATTCATAATAACCTTATTTAAATGGAACTTATGAAAAATAAAACAATACTTGTCATGGTAACAAATCCTTAAATCACAATAACTACGGTAACAAACATAAATAATGCAAATGACATTTGTTTTAGGAAATAACTGTATATATTTATTTAACACATTATCAAACCACATAATAATATCGCAAATGATCATTCACAAGAAACAGTTGTAAATTAGACAACTGAATATGTTCATATTAAGAGTAAAATAAATGAATAAAAAAGTTTACTATTAAATAAAATAAATTTGAATAGAATTATAAATAAGTATACGGAAAAGAAAAACTTTGAGCATGTTAGCCAAATAAATGGGGTAATAGGAATATCTGGGGATGGTACAAAATGTTACCATTAAAAAAAGGGACAGCAGTTGACAATAATCAACAGATAAAATATCAGACAGTCACTCATGTCAATAGTGTTATAAGAGCAATAATGATACTGGATTGGTTCAATACATCACACAAAAACATAATAATGCTTTGAAAATTTCTCACGATCCTTTTTGAGTGTATTTTCAGCAAAATAAATATTGGAGAAATTCGATTGGAAACACAATGGGACAATCAAAAATACCAATTATGGGGAGATAGAGCATAAATTGCCATAAAACATGTAAATACGTAAACATGAATTTCCTCTTTTCAAAGAACAAGATGACAATTTTTTTAAAATACATGCTGGTTGTAAATTAGATGTGTAAAATTTACACACCAAGAGCAATTTAAGTTAGTAAATCTAATAGAAGTGTAAATTCAGTGAGTAAGTGGATGTAAACACATTATTCCTTTGTTATACCATTCTTGTCGGAAGATAAAGAAAAAATTCGATATACTGTAAGCGCGATATAACTAACGACTTTATGAAGGTCATGGTTCCTTTTCCAAATAAAATGCAATAATAATAATAATATTTGAAGATGGGATACGATGGCTGACTATTAAATGTCAATTTTGTGAATAGTTACTAAAAACATGACGTAACAAAAGATCCTTATAATTTGGTCCGAACATTTTGTAAACAACATGGTACCAATCTTTAATAATATTATTTTATGAGAATCCAAAGGAGTTGGTTCAATTCAAATGAAAATAGTCAGAATTATTCAAATGTAGGATGTCCAAAATTCAGCAAGAAAAAATAAAGAATACAAGACGATTTACTTTAAAAAATAATAAAGAATACTAGAGAATTTGCTTTATTAAAGAATAAAGAATACGAGATAATTTGCTCTATTAAAGAATAAAGAATGCAAGAGAATTTGCTTTAATAATAAATAAGGAATACAAGAGAATTTGCTTGATTAAAGAATAAGGAATGCAATAGGATTTGCTTTAATAAAGAATACAAGAGAATTTGCTTGAACAAAGAATACAAGAGAATTTGCTTTAATGACGAATACAAGAGAATTTGCTTTAATAAAGAATACAAGAAAATTTGCTTTAATAAAGAATACAAGAGGATTTGCTTTAATAAAGAATACAAGAGGATTTGCTTTGAATGAAGAATACAAGAGAATTTGCTTTAATAAAGAATAAGGAATACAAGACAATTTGCTTTAATAAAGAATAAGGAATACAAGAGAATATGTTTTAATAAAGAATACAAGAAAATTTGTTTTAGAAAACAATTTAGTTTACTTATTCTCCACCAACACAAAACTAAATGTGCATTTTCTAGAGAAATCAGCTCTTCCATTACCAAATATTCCAGACTATTTAGGATGTTTAGGAATTAATTTTTCATGAATTTTGGGACCCAGACAGTTTTGCTCGAAAATGGCCTCACTTATTCATCGAATCGAAGAGAAGTAATCGTCGAACTTCCTCTTCAGGCTAACTGCTAAACCCGGAACTTAAGTTACAGTTTGTGTTTGTATTTACGTTGTTTATTTTGTGTTTGTGAAGCTGCATTTTTAATATCCGTCGTTGATTAAATGCTGTTTATATGGTAATGAGTTTTAAAGTGACTTATTTTAGGGATTAGACAGTAGATCTGCTATTAAGCATCGGTTAGATGTATGAGAACCTATTTTTTTCTGATTCTACAAGCTTTTGAATCAGTGTTCCTGAAATTATTCTACGATATATAAAAAGCATGAAATTGTTAACAAATACAGCCAGACATGTACTTGTTTATCAAAGTACATGCACATACTTGTTTATGTAATGTACTTATACCAATACAGAGCATATAATTGCTACATGTATTGGTTTTGCAACATTTTTCAGAAATTCATACTGTTTTATATTAGATTTGTAATTACAATATATTTAAAATGTTTTCTTATATATTGGGGCCTGATGGCCGAATGACTAGAACCTTGGCGCTCGGTGCCAGAGAGTTCGAGCCTCGGCGGTACTATGGATGTTTGTAATGGTTCCACTTTAATGGTTCTTGCTTGTAATGGTTCTTGAATCCACTTTAAACCATAGGTCCTGTCTAATATGATTGTAGAGAGTTGGGCTTTGTGCTGAAAGCCCTACCCATAAAAAGAAGGTCTAAGGCCTTTTGTCTCAAAATCTGCTGGTAGGCAGAACGGCCTTAGCCCACCGTGGGGTTGTTGCGCCAATGAAGAAGAATTTATAGCTTAGTTTTGTGTTATTACTCACACCAATATTATATTATTCACTTTTTAAAATCGATTGATATGAAATTAAAATGAAAGTTTGTATGCAAATACATATAATAAGAAAGTTATGTAAATATAACTAAACAAATGAGATACCAAACATTTTGCAATCTATGTGTAAACATTTCCACTAAGAGTATATATTTAGCACATAATACCAATCTTGGTACTAGTATTAATTTCAAAGACGTTGGATATAAAATGTCTTAATAATTTGAGCACATTACCATATACCTTTTGAAACATTTTGAAGGAAGATAAAGTGCAGAAGTCATTCCTGAAATGACCTGAGATCTATTTACTAACACTGTGGGACATGGACAAACACTAAACATCTTTGAGGACAACATATAATTGCCACAAGACACCCATTTTTCTATCCTGATCATGATTACTATTCATGGAGCAATATGATTCCGATGATTCCTGATTCTACATGCTTTTTAAACCAACGATTCTGAAATGATTCTGCGATATATAAACAAACACAGCTGGACATGTACTAAATTATTTATCTTGTAATAGAGCATATAATTGCTACACGTATTGATTTTGTAAAGTTATTAATGTTTTTATAAATCCATACTGATTTATAATAGTTATGTTAATACAATTTATTTAGAATTTTTACTTATAGATTGGGGCCTGATGGCCGAATGAGTAGAGCACTGGTGTTCGGTGCCACAAGTTTCAAGTTCGAGCTCCGACGGTACCATGTATACTCGTAGTGGTTCGGAATCCACTTTAAACCACAGGTCGCAGTCTAATATGACTATAGAGCCATGGTCTTTGGGTTGAAAACCCTACCCCATAGAAAAAAAAATCTCCTATCTCAAAATTTGCTAATTGGCAGATGACCTTAGCCCACCATGGGGCTGTTGTGCCAACGAAGAAGATGTGATACTATTCACACCAATATTATATAATTCATTAGTATTAATTTCATAGACGTTGGATATAAAGTGTCTTAATAATTTAAGCACATTACAATACACCTTTTGAAACATTTTGAAGGAAGATAAAGTGCAGAAGTCATTCCTGAAAGGACCTAAGATCTATTTACCAACACTGCGGGACATGGCAAGAACTGAACATCTTTGAGGGACAACATATAATTGCCACAAGTCACCCATCTTTTCATTCTGATCATGATTGTTATTCATGGAGCGACATGATTCCTTATCTTTCATAAACACATTAAAACAGGTTTTCCCACTATCGATTGCCTGTCGCAAAGGGCTTTGGCTTCTCGAAAATAAATATTTTGTTGTTCATTATTTTTTATATCCTAAAAGTTGTGGTTATTACAATTCCAGTTAATGATCGCCGACCGATTATGACTGAACTTTCAACATGTAACCTCGGGGATATTAAATTACAGACTTAATCATGGATGCAGCAATGAAGACGAGATTAACGAAGATGACATTATTTTGAAAGAATAACGCCAAGTAAACACATGTTTTCATAACCTGAACTGAATGTTTTTCATTGTTTTTAGCATTGTTTTTATACGAATTGTTATACATATTTTATTTGCAATTATCCTCAAAAGATTACGATCATTGAGAAACAAAGTTGATGATTTATTTTGAACATCTTGAGGAACAACAATATTTCAATTAGATGAAAAATCTTTTTTATTTTAAAAACATTTTGTTTGTTTTGATCTACATGGAAAAAATCGTTACTTATTTTATAAATCTCTGAAGTATGTTTTATCACATGAATGATAAGTTTATCACTTTTATTTAGTTGATATTTAATTATAATGAATTTTGTTATTAAAAATAGGTAATTCAATTTAAGGATACGTGAAAATAAGTTTTTTCTTATCACATAAGTATGAAAATCAGAAAATTTGTATAGAATCAGAAATCAGGTATACAATATGTGATTCTTGTATACCGTTTCTGGTTATGACAGATAATAAAAATCTGCAAATACAACAGAAGTTGAAGTAAACACAAAAGAAATCAGCCAGTATGTTTTATATTGATGAATTTTAATCATTATGTGATTTTAAAAAAGTAAACATATGATTCCAAAACCTTAACTGAATGTTTTTATTTTTATAGCATTGTTTTTTTAAGAAATTTATTCATATTTTATTTGCATTCATCTTCAAAAGATTACAATCATTGAAAACAATGATTGTATTCTTTTGAGGATAATTTTCAAATTTGTTTCAAATTTATTTTTTTTTCAATTGAATGGAAAATTCATTTTTAATTCAAAAACATTTTGTTTGTGTTTGACCTACTTGGAAAAGATCATTACCTATTTTATAAATTTCTGAATTTTTTTTTTTTTTTTTTTTTTTTGAATGATAAATTTAAGACTTATATTTAATGGATATTTGATTATAACGAATATTAATAAAAAAATAAAAATTGTTAATGCAAATATTAAAAAATTTCATACAAAAAATGTTAAGAAAAATGGCAATTGCAATGGATTATTCAATTCTAGGATACGAGTGAAAATAAGTTTTTAATTAGATCATATAAGTATAAATTCAGAAAATTTGTATATAATCAGAATCAGAAATCAGGTATGCAAAAAGTGCTTTTTGTATACCATATCTGAGTATATCAGATACAATAAATACAACAGAAGCGAAAGTAAACACAAAAGAAATCAACCAGCTTGCTTTATATTGATGAATTTTATTCATTATTTGATATATTCATCAGAAATTTTATTTAAAATAAATAATAGGAATTAAATAATCTTCAATAATACTGTTGTTCGTTAAAACGGTCAAAAGAAGTACCTTATACCTTAAAAATTAGGTTAAATGAAATACCTTATAAGCAAATAGGTAGAATACGTTATATAAATCCAGTAAGACAACCAGGATATTTTACAGATTGGAAAACCAGAAATTCTAACATGATTTGTCGTAAAAATATATTTGCCTTACTATTATTTTAAAAATAATTATTATAGTATTTTTGTCACGAGATCAAACAAGAAAAACAACAAAACACCAACGTATTCAATGGAACATAAAAAACATAAAAGTGCATACCAGATTAATGTATCAAATAATTTAAATAAAAAAAAATAGCAATTTCATGAAGTCTATGTTCTTCTTTAATTTAATAACATCAAATAAGTAATTTGAACAACTCAAAATAGTACCAATAATAAATAGTTAATAATAGTAAGTCTGCAGTATCTGCAATCTTAAAATATTAATAATAGTAAGTCTGCAATATAATGATTTCAAAATTCATATGCAATACAAATAAATGTCCTAACAGTACAAAAATATTTTTTTTACATGATTGAATGTAAAACAATTTCAGTAAAAAGTTTTAGACTCAAAACAAATTCAGTCCCGTTTTAATATTAATAGCCATTGCCAACATTAATATATTTCATTCTTTGATATATTAACTTTTTATAACTGAAAATATTTTTCAATGATTTCAAAAATTTCCATTTTGTTTTATATTTTTATCCATCCTAATCTGTTATCCTTTAAAGAGAATTTGATAGTTTAAGGATAAAACTCCTTTTCAATATATTGTATTAAAAAAAAAAAAAAAAAAAAAAGCACGTTTGGATATATTGAGATAAATCAGCGTCAAGGACTCAGTCAAGTCAAGTTAGTCAAGCTTTTTCAATGATTTCCATCTCAATGATTTTTTTTTACAAAGAATAAAAACCATATAAAACTGAACTTTTAGAACTTTAACAAAGAACTAATATTAATGTCTTCATTAAAATATATATTTTGATTTAAATTTCGTTATAAAAATACCTTAAATAAATGCCAAAATAAGAAAGAATCATGAGTAATATGAACTTTTTTATTGAAATTCATTGAAATTTACAACTGATTATCTTTCAATAAAGTACATGAACCAGTTCAATAATATTCATTATAATTATCAACATAGCATATAATAATTAGTTATATACAGTCTACGAACACACACGGTATTGTTTTCAATCACTTAAAAACAATTTTCCTTTATAATTCAAATATTTAATAATTATTAGAAAACTAAAATATTTAAATTAGCCTCATATGCTAGATTTCTTCTTAGACTGTAGAAATCTCATAATTAACAAGGCATTTTATTTATTCAGACCACATTATCCATTCATAATCATTAAGATGAAAAAATTCACCCATCCAACCTTAATTAGCGTATTCAAAAATCCTTGCGGATGCATTTCAAAACTTGATTTTCAATGTTGTGTAATTTTCCTATTCATCAAATTTCAAAACGATTAAAAAATGCCCACTAATACTAGACAATAGCATGATAGCAAATAAATTAAGATTATTATATTTGACTGCTTTGTGTTTCAAGTTCCAGTCTATGACATTTTCAGTTGTTATGATATTCCAATTATATAGTGAATATTATAAAGAATTTATTTCAAACTGAATTTTTGCGAACATCATCATAAAAAACACCAAGTTAAATTTTAATTAGCATATTTAATGCATGATTAGCAATATTTGATTTTTAAAAACATATAATTTCTCTTTTAATCCAATTTAATTATTCAATGACAAAAAAAAAACCCACGAAAAAAAACCCTCTAAAACATAAAAGTAGAAAATTAATCAAGTTTATTATCTACTATTATTCAAGATTAATGCCCTTGTTAATATTTTAGGGACTAATAATATATCAGTGTGATGCTGTGTATTTTAAACTAGTTAATGCTTTGCAAAATTTTTGAAAATTTTGTTGTAAAAATTACATGCACAAGCAAATCCAATTTTCATTAGTGTTGTTAAATTTCCTGATGATTTGCAGACTTATTTTCTGATACCATTAATTTTCTTATGTATGTCATTTAGTCTTCAATGTAATTAAATAAGGATTATTATGTTTGCCTGTCATTGATTAAAGTCTTCCATGATGATTTCCATGCTACTATAAGTTAAAAAAATAACTTCAATATTATACTTAAAATTATAAATCATTTAACTTAAGATGTATTTTTTTAGATGTCATAATGATAAATCACCAAATCAGATTTTATTTAGAATATTCATGCATGTAAATTCTGTAATATTTGATTTTCATTCTCATGTAATTTTCCCTATTCATCAAATTTCAATACGATTAAAAAAACGCCCAGCAATACTAGACAATAGCATGGTAACAAGTAAAATAAGATTATTATATTTTATTGTTTTGTCTTTCAATTTCCAGTCTCTTATGACATTTTCAGTTGTTATGATAATAGTGAAATTATAAAGAATTTAGAATTTTTGCAAACATCATCCTATAAAACATCAAGCCAAATGTTAATTAGCATATTTAATGCATGATTAGCAATATTTGATTTTTAAAAACATGTAATTTTTCTTTTAATCCAGTTTAATTATTCAAGGTCCCAAAAAGCTCAAAAAACTTAAAAGTTAGCAAATTAATTAAGTTTATTATCTACTATTACTCAAGATTAATGACTTGATAATATTTTAGTGACAAATAATATATGAGTATGATGATGAGAATTATAAACTAATAATGTTCTGTGAAATTTTTGAAAATTTATTGTAAAAAATTACATGCGCAAGCAAATTCAATTTTATTTAGTGTTGTTAAATTTCGTGATTTGCAGACTTAATTTCTAATACCATTAATTTTCCTTTGCATGTCATTTAGTCTTCAATGTAATTAAATAAGGATTATCATGTTTGCATGTCATTGAATAATGTCTTCCATGATGATTTCCATGTTACGATAAGTTAACAAAATACGTCAGCAATATACTTAAAATTATAAATCATTTAACTTAAAGTGTATTCTTTTTAGATGTCATAATGATAAATCATCAAATCTGATTTTATGTAGAATATTCATACATGTAAACTTCGTAATATTTTATTTTCAATGTCATATAAATTATTATATTTATCAGATATGAGGTCAAGTATTAAATAAATATAAGATAATTTTAATTCATTTTGATAAATATAATAATTATGTTATAATAATAATAATAATTTATATAAATAATATAGAGAAAAATATAATTTATTGAAATTTCTATATTAGAAATTTTGTAACGATCATCAAATTCTAAACCAAAGGGTGTAAAATTTTAAACCAAGGTGTTCAAATTTCTTCGTATGGTTATTTTGATGCAACTTTACTATTTATTTCATTAACTTTTAATTAATTAAATGACTTATAAATAATGGATAAAAAATAATAATGGATTATAAATAATGGAACTTTTGTACAACCCACTGTAAAAAAATTCTTGGGATTGCATCGCATTTTTTTGTTAGAAATTTTGTAACAAACATCATATCCTAAACCTATATTAGAAATTTTGTAACGATCATCAAATTCTAAACCAAAGGGTAAAATTTTAAACCAAGGTGTTCAAATTTCTTCGTATGGTTATTTTGATGCAACTTTACTATTTATTTCAATAACTTTTCAGGGCATAAAAAATAATAAAAGAAATAAAATGTTACAAGTATTCAATATTCAATTACATCAGTATTTAATACATTAAAAAATGTCAGCTGTAAGAATAATTACAAATTTGCAATTAAATTAGCATTTTTATATTTATCTGCTATAGGGTCAAGCGTTAAATAAATATAAGAGAATAATTATAATTTATATAGTGAAATATAATAATTATATATAATAATAATATAATTCATATAAATAATATAGAGAAAATCATTTATTGAAATTTCTATATTAGAAATTTTTTAACAATCATCAAATAATAAACCAAGCCAAAGCCAATTTTAAACCAAAGTGTTCAAATTTTTCGTATGATTAATTTGATACAATCTTGCTATTTATTTCAATAATTTTTCATTTTTCATAATATAAAAAATAATGAAAAAGATAAAATGTTAGCAATTAAATAATAATCGCTATGTTTAACTGCTGATGATTAACATTTTTGGTAATAATTTTCATGTGATGATATGATTTACAATAATATGCAAGTAATATATAGAAATTTATAAGTCATTTAATTAAATTAATTAAATGACTTATAAATAATGGATAAAAAATAATAATGGATTATAAATAATGGAACTTTTGTACAACCAACTGTAAAAAAATTCTTGGGATTGCATCGCATTTTTTTGTTAGAAATTTTGTAACAAACATCATATCCTAAACCAAATAGTAAAATTTTAATACAAGGTGTTTAAATTTCTTCATATGATTATTTTGACGCAATTTTTCTATTTATTTCAATAATTTTTCATGACATAAAAAATAATGAATGAAATAAAATGTTAGCAATTAAATAATAACTGCTATGTTTAAATGTTGATGATTAAAATTTTTGGTAATGATTTTTCATGATGATGATGTTTTCCATATGATGATATGATTTACAATAATATATAGGTAATATATAGAAAATTATTAGTCATTTATTTAAACGTGGAATTTTTATGCAACACACTATGAAAATATCTTGGAATTGCATCTCATTTTTGAATGTATATCAAAGTGTGTTGACTACTACCCTATCCATCATTTAAGATTATTTGAATGTCATCATTAAGTTCAACCTATCTAATTTATCTATATGATTCCAATGACTTAAATTGATTTTTAGTCTTTCCCCATTAATTTCAGTCTATAATTACAGTATTTAATACCTTAATTGGTCTTAAAGATCCATAATTGTTTTTTTCTAGAAGGAAATGATCACTGTGCCCATTTCTGCACTATTGGAGGTCTACGTAATGTGTGTAAAAAAAGACTTAGCTCTAAACTGCTTGATCACGGTGTGATTACAAAAATCACTTGATGAAAAATAAAGTAATATACTATGAGGTGATCCAATGATCAATCATTTTGAAAAGACTCAGCTTAACTGCTAATAAGGACTTATTTTTAAACTGTTTTATCACGATGTGATTGCAAGAATCACTTGATGAAAGCTTGAGCAATATACTATGAGATGATCCCATGATTTATCATTTTGACCTTACTAAAGTTTGTATATTAAGGCTTAGGTTGCTCATAAAACTCTAGACCCTTAAAATAATTCAAGTACTTCAATTCAAAAATAATTGTATACTATTGCTGAAGAATGTGAAAGTCTATGTTTATCATTTACATTAACTAGCTTATTTACAAACATTACAGTAAAGACTTCTGTGTGTGTGGCTAGTACAGGGTGTGGCAGATGAATAGACAAATTTATGGATGGATTTTAAGAAGACATATTGCTTTTTAACAATGTTATTATACGCCCCTAAGTGAGATCAATTAGCATAAAACGGGATTCGCCAAAAGCCTTGTCGTAAAGACAGTGTTTATAGATTTCATCACATTCAGATATGAAAATATATTACTTCGTGCAAAGTTTCAAAAATATACTCATCATATTGTAACATAACTTTTTATAAGTTATTTTATATTAGGATCCATGATACGGTAAAATATAAATCTAATGCTACCAGATAGGTGCAAATAGTTCTTACATTAAACATGTAAGATTGAAAAAGACAGTTATGACTTTGTATAATATAAGCAGGGATAACTATAAATATATTTTCTGCTTAAGAATCATATGGAAAAAACTGAAGTGGATGAAAGACTCTATGTCATAATCTGTACCAGATCTGCTCTTTTAACAATATACTTATTGAAGCACATGCTACGAATGAAACCTTTTAAGTAATTTTAATTATGTTGAAAGAAAGGGAGAATTTGTACTAAAGTAGGGGAAGTTTTAAAATGGGCGAGAATCCTATTTCTAAAAATTACATATTAGCAATTTGTTTTGACATAAACTGACACTCTTTCTCAATTCTTTTTTGCTTGAAAATTTTAATTTTTGTTTTTTTTAAATTTTAAACCTGATCGATGTTTGAAAAGTTGTTATTAACAAAAGACAATGTCTTCCAATGTTTTGAATATAAATTAAATAAAAAAATATCGAATAGTTTTGTAGTTTAAACAATAGTTATAGATATAAAAATTTGATATATAGTTATTTATTATAGTTAAAGATACACAAATACAAGCTAATTTGTTTGAAAAATCTTTAAAGAAAGATTTTTTTTTATTTGTCGGAGCTCTGAAACATTGTCAATACAGTTATAATAGGTTTCAATTTTAATTGTAACCTAACAATAACTTATAAAATTTATCAAAGGCTTGCGAATAAATATTACTTACTGTCATATCTACTACTATAACAAAATTTTACTATCAATTAAGAATTCAAAAATTTCTATAACATGAGACCAGTCTTAATAACTGTCCTAAATATTAAATTTGACGAACAACAATTAGTTAATTGGGTGAAAGGTCTCAAAAGAAACATTTCTTTTATTTGTCGGTGTGCCGAAACATTGTATAAAAATACAGTTATAAATGGTTACAATTTTAAACAAATAATAAATCCAAACATGTATTTATAAAATTTACCAAGAGCTTGTGAATAAATATTACTTTCTGTCACAGCTACTTCTATAACATAATTTTTCAATTAAATAAGAATTCAAAATTTTCAATAATAGAAGATCAGGCGTAATAACAAACCTTAAAACACTAAATTTGACTTACAAAGATTAATTTATTGATTGAAAAGTCGTAACAAATATTTATTTGTTGAACCGCTGTAAAAATTTTTAACAATACAGTTATAATTGATTGCAATTTTAACTGGAATCTAAACCAAACAAGAACTTATAAAATTTATCAAGAGCTTGTGAATATATTACTTTCTGTCATATTTACTCTATAACCGGATTTTGCTATCAATTAAGGTTTTTTATAATAGAAGACCGACCTTAATAACACATATTGAAACACTAAAATTGAAGAACATCAATTACTTTATTGATTGAAACGTCTTTAAAGAAACATTTTTTTTTTCAGAGTGCTGTAACAATGTTTAACAATACAGTTGTAATTGATTGCAATTTTAACTTGAACCAAACCTTGAATAAGTACATGTTTAACCCAAACATATACTTATAAAATTTTTCAAGGGCTTGTGAATAAATATTATTACTGTCATATCTACTATTATAACCGGATTTTACTATCAATTAAGTATTCGAAATTTTCTATAACATGAGACCAGAATTAATAACAAGCCCTGAAACACTAAATTTGTTGTTCAACAATCACTTTATTGATTGAAAGGTCTTAAAAACACTTCTTTTTTAGTTGTCGAAGAGTTATAACAATGTTTAACAATACAGTTAAAATTTTTTACAATTTTAACTGGAACTTAATCTAAACAAGTACTTAAAAAAATTATCAAAAGCTTGTGAATAAATATTATTTTCTATCATAGCTATAACCTGATTACTATAACCCGGTTTTCGTTTTCAATTAAGAATTAAAATTTTTATATAACAGGAGACCAGAATTAATAACTGGCCTTAAAACACTAAATTTGATATACAACAATTACTTTATTGATTAAGAGATCTTAAAAGAAACATTTGTTTTATTTGTCGGAACGCTGTAACAATGTTTAACGATATAGTTATAATCGGTTGCAATTTTAACCGAAGCTTAAGCCAAACATGTACTTATAAAATTTATCAAGAGCTTGTGAATATATACTACTACTGTCATATCAACTATTATAACCGGATTTTGCTATCAATTAAGTATTCGAAATTTTCTATAACATGAGACCAGAATTAATAACAAGCCCTAAAACACAAAATGTGATGTTCAACAATCACTTTATTGATTCGGACGATTGATTTTCAACCTACTCACTGGTACAGACTCGCACAAAAGCAAGCGGCAGTGCAAATTTAAGAAAACAACCAAAACCTACGGAGGAAGATTACTGCAGTAATTGCAGGCGAGCACTTTCTGCAAGTTATTGGTGCAATTGCCGCATGAAATGATATGCAAATGCTTTGTGTGAGTCCTGAAAATTCGAGCGATTTATTTGACTTGATTCAATTGACCTCTGACTGCGATGCTGGTCTCCCGTAGGGTCGTCCTAATTAAAGCGGGTATCGCTGCATTAATGTGCGTGTTTAGCGATAGATACCGAGATATATTAAATGGGGTGGGGTCGACCCTACCTCCCCGTCTCCTCCGAAAAAGGGCAGCATGCTGTTAGAGGAAGAGGTCCTGATCCTTAACTGGAGAGGAAACTGATGGTATTTCTGGAGTGGAGTAACAGAATTTCTTTTGGGATCAATTGTGTGGAAAAGAATGGAGTCAAGGGTATAAAGAAATGGTAATTTTGTCTGGAAATATAAAGATTGTGTATAGTAAAGAAGATAAAGAAGAAACTTTTGTTAAATCAAGTCTCTTAAAATAAATCAATAAGTAAATGCTTTGTTTTTGGTATCAACTTTATTCGAAATGGTAGTTATGTCTATCGCACAGACTTTTATTATGGCGCTTCTAGCTTTTTAAATTATTATCCGTAGGGCATTTAACTTGTTTTTAAGGCCTTTAAGTTAAGGGCCTTTTGGTTAAACTTTAAAGCCTTTTCGTTTTAACTTTTTTTTAAGGCTGTTTTTTGTTAAGAATGGTCTTTTCATTTTGTAATTTGATTTGTTTACATGTTATTTTTGTGTCTATAGTAAATGAAAGGTATGAAAAAAAGATAAGTTTTATGGAACGAAATACATTTTTAAAATTAATTTCTAAGATTAATATATCTCATTTACAAAATTATTAATACCATTACTTTTTTGCTAAAACGAAGTGAATAGAGAATATTTGTAAGCAGTTGGTTTCTATACAAACATAAATAATGAATATTTTAAAGCAGTAGGCCTCTTTATGGTGAAGCATAGTATCGAAGTGCACATTAGTATAAAATTTCAAGTATAATTAGTTTCAGTAAAACGTAGACCGAGGCTGTACCCTTTTCCATTAAATCAGTCTTACTCAATTTTTTTATAAATTTTAATTAATAAAAATACTAGAAAAGAATAAATATATTTTTATAATATAAATCTGCATTATATTTTTGAATGTTATTTTTTTTTTTAATTTTTATTTTTCAAAAAATACGTTGAAGAACTTCATAACCAACTAATAACATAAAACTAGAAGAAAAAAAAGCCATCATAAGCTATAAATATATTTCTTAAATTTATTAAACAAAGTTTTAAAAGTAAAAATATTTCTTTAAACTTCTTGTGAATAAATTAATGTTATTTCCAATAAACATAATCCATTGGAAAATCAGTACTTTCTATGCTATACAAACTTCAAAACCCATTAAATCTGTTTTTACACATTGCTACCAAATAAATTTACTATTACCACGAAGCAAGCACAAAAATGCACCTCTTATTTACTCAAGACAAAATGTAGAGTTAATTATTCGCAGAATGCGGAATTGCTGAAGAAGACAAAAAATAAGTAAGTATCTTCAATCCTTACCACAGTATAATTGAATTCCAACGCGTCTGAGGTAAATTGAAAGTATATAGAATAGAATAGTAATTATGTCCAAAAATTAAATATGTGTCTAATCCGCATGGACTGACATCCCTTGAGTAGTGTACTCATGTGATGTCCTCCACCCTTGAGTAGTCTACTCAAGGATGGAGGGGAACTGACAGCTTCTGTTGTAATAGAACACACATAGGTAGATGTGTGACTTGGCTCCGTACCACTGAAGAAGGAGGGAAGTGCCTTCCGAGAGGACTTTTAGGGGGAACTACCCCTGGGGGTATCTTATGGGAGAAAACCTGGAAAAATTCCGCTAGGTAGTCCGATTAACGAGGCAAGTTGCTGAGCATCACAAACGTTATTTGAAACAGTGTCAACAACAAAGCCGCCAGCGGATTGAACCTCAGGACTTTAGTCTGCCATTTCAAATGGATTTAATTTCAATAAAACTTGGATTGAATATGTATTATTTTTCTTAAATCAATCATACCTAATTTTTTTGATAAATTTTAATTAATAAAAATATTAATAAAGAATATTTATAGTTTTATAATATATATCTGCATTATATTTTTGAATGATATTTTTATTTATTTTTTTCATTTTTCAAAAAATACGTTGAAGAATGTTTTAACCAACTAATAATATAAATCTAGAAAAAAAAAAAATGTCAGATTATAAGCTAAAAATATATCTGATCTTAAATGTATTAAACAAAGATTTAAAAATTAAAATATTTTTTTAAAACTTCTTTCGAATAAATTAAATGCAATTTCCAATAATCATAATCCATTGGAAAATCAGTACTTTCTACTTTAATGTTGCACAAACTTCAAAACCCATTAAATCTATTTTTACACATTGCTGCCAAATAAATTTACCATTACCACGCAGCAGCATAAAAAAGCACCTCTTATTTACTCAAGATAAAATGTAGTATGTTTGCAAAATTTAATTTCTTCATCCAACCAATTCATTGCCTTGTATTAACGCCATTCTGTACAATTAAACATCAAAGAAACCTCATTTTGATTTAAGATCCACTGCATGTAAGCTACCGAAGAGTTAATTATTCGCAGAATGCGGAATTGCTGAAGAAGACAAAAAAATAAATAAGTATATGCAATCCTTACCACAGTATAATTGAATTCCAATGCGTCCGAGGCAAATTGAAAGCACATAATGAATATCTTATTTGGAATGGGATTTTTGCCGTTAGTTCTGCTTGGGGAGAAATAAGTCATAATTAATTTCACTCCAGAGTGATGGAAGTTTGATAAATGGTCTGAATATTAAGTTTTGCGAAAAAAGGCTGTTTCAATAAATAGGTTTGTCTTCATTGT
The DNA here is from genome assembly GCA_021605075.1 of Caerostris darwini. Classification (NCBI taxonomy): domain Eukaryota; kingdom Metazoa; phylum Arthropoda; class Arachnida; order Araneae; family Araneidae; genus Caerostris; species Caerostris darwini. The sequence continues at coordinate 24,622 of BPLQ01013075.1, read as the reverse complement.
TCAGAAGAAATCTGATTTAGATTTCGAAAAGGAGTCAATTTTCTTCTTTCAAGAATTAAAATAATCTATATATAACGACTTAGAAAGTCATTATTATATTGGAGTTTATTATTTACCCTCGGCGCATGGATATATAACTTTAATCCAAATTTTTCTTTTGATTAAAATTCCAGGAAATTCTACAAAATTGTAAATGGCACTTTTTATACTTTTCTGGGTTGCAAAGCAGTAGAGATATGTAACAATCTAATTTCGATAAATGAGATGATTTTAAGATATTTTCAATTTTGACGATATCTATTTTTTTTTTCCTATTTTAGATGAGATCTATTTTAAGATATTTGATACAGAATAGTTTTAATCTCATACTTTCTTTTCAGAATCTAGAGATTAAAAAAAAGGAAATTTCCTTGTGAATGTTCCAAAGAAAATTAAATGAATTAATATATTTTATATATGAGACTTAGAAAGTCATTATTATATTGGAGTTTATTATTTACCCGTTGGCGCATGGATGGATAATTTTAATCTAATTTTTTTTTTTTTTTGCTGGAAATTCTACAAAATTGTAGATGACACTTTTTATACTTTCCTGGGTGGTAAAGTAATAGAAGGATATAACATTTTAATTTGGATAAGTGAGAAATTTCCTCTTCTTTTAGGGTGTTAGAATCGAAATATTTATCCGCCCATGCATTCTTTTTTAAAGTTTTTAACGTTAAAGTTTTCAGATTAAAAAAAAAAAAGAAATTTTCTTGTGAATGTTCTGAATAAAATGAAATGTATCAAAATAATCTAATATAACGATTTCGAATGTCATTATTATATATTGGAGTTTATTATTTACCCTTTGGCACTTGGATAGATAATTTTAATCGAAATTTTTCTTTTGGTGAAAATTCTAGGAAATTCTATAAAAATGAAGATGGCACTTTTTATACTTTTCTGGGTAGTCCTATGATAGAGAGATATAACATTTAAATTGGATAAATCAGATGTTCCCTCTATTTTAGGATATTAGAATCAGAATATTTTTCCACTCATACGTTGTTTTTAGAATTTTTAACGTTAACATTTTCAAAATTAAAAACATTTAAATTTCATTGGTTTGTGCATGATCTTCTAAATAAAGATAACAAATTTAAGTTCTTACCAAATTTATATTTCGAAATATGTGAACAAACCATTTTTGATTGTATTGTCAGATTAAATAAAAATTTTATAATGATAGTTAGATAATTCGGTAGTTTATATCAAATTAATTGAACATTAGTCCTAAAAACTCTATAGTCATCAAAGGTTCTTTAAGCATTGTACGGAACTGCATAGATTTGATTTCATATAATAATATTGACTTCATCTCCATCCATTTCTGTTGGGATAAAATTGATTAACTTTACTCCTGAAAAATCTGTAGTCATCCAATGTACTTTAAGCATTGTAAGAAACAGAATAGATTTGATTTGATAGAATAATATTGACTTCGTATCTATAGATTTTAATTGGGATCAAATTAATTGCACTTAATTGCAAATTAATTGAATTTCTGCTTGGGGAGAAATAAGTCATAATTAATTTCACTCCAGAGTGATGGAACTTTAATAAATGGTCTAAATATTAAGTTTTTCGAAAAAAGGCTGTTTCAATAAATAGGTTTGTTCTTCATTGTTATGGAGAAATCTGATTTAGATTTCGAAAAGGAGTCAATTTTCTTCCTTCAAGAATTGAAATAATCTATATATAACGACTCAGAAAGTCATTATTATATTGGAGTTCATTATTTACCAGTCGGCGCATGGATATATAATTTTAATCCAAATTTTTCTTTTGATTAAAATTAAAGGAAATTCTACAAAATTGTAAACACTTTGTTTCTAAAAAATTGTAAATGACACTTTTTATACTTTTCTAGAAGATAGAGTAATGGAGAGATATAACATTTTAATTTGGATAAGTGAGATATTCCCTCTATTTTAAGATATTAGAGTTAAAATATTTTTGTTTTTAAAGTTAAAATCTACATATAAAAAATGAGACTTTCTTGTGAATGCTTTCCTGAATAAAGAAAAAAATTCCAGTTCTTTCCAAATTTATTTTTCCGAAAAAGTGAGCAAATCATTTTTGATTTTAATGTCAGATATTTCTTGTAATTTTATTGGTCGAGTTGGATAATTCAAAAGTTAGGATCAAATTAATTGAACTTTAGTCTTGAAAAATCTGTAGTCATCAAATGTTCTTTAAGCATTGTACGAATCAGAATAGATTTTATTTGACAGTATAATATTGAATTCGTCTCCATCGATTTCTGTTCGGATAAAATTAATTGAACTTTAGTCCTGAAAAGTCTGTAGTCATCAAATGTTGTTTACGCATCGTAAACATAACAAATTTGATTTAATAAAAGGATATTGACTTCGTCTCCATCGATTTTTATCGGGATCAAATTAATTGAACTTTAGTCCTGAAATGTCTGTAGTTATCAAATGTTATTTAAGCAGTGTACGAAATAGAATAGATTTGATTTGATACAAGGATATTGACTTCATCGATTCCTGTTGTTACAATAAGCATGTAATCATTTATTTATTGAATGTATTATCCTCAAGTATATTTTCATACATCAAAAATAATGACAGGAGTATTATGTATTAATAATTCAGTATGGCCAACGGCCGTACCATGCTGAATATACCGGTTCTCGTTAGATCACCGAAGTCAAGCATCATTGGGCGCGGTCAGTACTTGGGTGGGTGACCACCTGGGAACACCGCGTGCCGTTGGCAAATTTGGGACCTGAATGGCCGAGTGTCTAGCGCTCGGTGCCACAGGTTTCGGGTTCGAATCCCGGCGGTGCCATGGTTGTTTGTAGTGGTTCGGAATCCACTTTAAGCCGTAGGTCCCGGTCTTCTATGACTGTAAGAGCGTCACAGAGCAAAAGTCAGGCTTCTACCTACGGGTGCTCCATCATAACAGAAGCTGCTTCCTTCCCCTTCAATCATGAGTACGTATGGGCTCGTGGGCTTGGCCAGCCAAGTGGGATAAGAAACAACAACAACAACAACATAATTCAGTATGCCATTTCATTTATAGCAGTTATTTTACGAAATATAATATATTCATATGTTTGGAAAACTATTTTTTAAATCAATATAAATTAGACTACTAGAGACAATATGCAATATTAAACTAGATACAATGTAAATAAGTTATTTTAAACACAGTTGAAGTTAAAAAAGTTGTATTTTCCGTAACAGGATAAGTACTTATTTTATAATTTTTTTATGGTACATTGCAAACAGTTAAATATTGTTTTTACTATTTCAGGGATAAAAAACTAGTTGTTAGTCTAGAAATAAGGTTAGCAAAAAAGTGTCTCCATATACATAGTTCCTCTCTGGTATATAAGCAAATATACCACGTCTCTCTTCACTGAACCTATACGTAAATTTGTTCTTTTATTCTAGAAATAGGAAATAAAAAACATACTAGTATTGGAAGACTTCTAAAAAATCAAAATTTGTTCTAATGCTACACTTGAGAGACTTTCGAACTTTACTGATCTAGCCTATAATAGAAAATAATCAGATGGTGTGTGGTTTTATTTATATAAATTTTTTGATTCACTTGTTCTTAAGCATGTTTTTTTTACCGACACGCTATCTGACTGTTACGGTACGATGCATTGACACAGTAGAGTGTGAAATTTAAAATAGAATGGATTTTTTTTGTTCAAGATGATGCACTTGAAAAACGTCTAATAGATGTGAGAAATTAGAAAAAGGAAAGTATTTTTTTCTGTTAATGAGTGGTTTCAAAGTACGTAATTGCTTGGTCTTATTTTGTGTTATACGGGTGACTTTTTTTATTGAAGTTCTAAAGTTAGTCACATAGATAAATAAATCGAATTTTTAAAAAAAGATTTGATGGTTTTTTTTCAAAGGAAACCTTAAATTAAATTTAAAAATTATTAATTCAAATAAAGATTTTATTAAACCATTAGTATTAAATACTACATAAGATCCAAAATTATATAAAAGGAAACTTTAAATTAAATTTCAAATTGTTAATTCAAGTAAAGATTTTGTTAAAACCATTAGAACTAAACTACTAGATAAGATCCAAAATTATATAAAAGGAAACCATAAATTAAATTTCAAATTGTTAATTCAAGTAAAGATTTTATTAAAACCATTAGTACTAAATACTAGATAAGATCCAAAATTAATAAAAGATAACCATAAATTAAATTTCAAATTGTTAATTCAAGTAAAGATTTTATTAAAACCATTAGTATTAAATACTAGATAAGATCCAAATTACAAAAAAATTAAATTAAATTTAAAATTGTTAATTCAGATAAAGTGTTTATTAAGACCATTAGCACTAAATACTAGATAAGATTCCAAATTTTATAAAAGGAAACCTTAAATTAAATTTCAAATAAAGATTTTATTAAAGCCATTAGTACTATATACAAGATATCCAAAATTTTATAAATGGAAACCTTAAATTAAATTTTAAATTTTTTAATTCAAATAAAGATTTCATTAAATCCATTAGTATTAAATACTAGATAAGTTTCAAAAATATATTAAAAAAACGTAAAACACAATTAATATATATTATTTTATTTCAATAATTTCTCAATGATTTACATGATTTTAAATTTATTTTTCAATAATGTTTCAAATAGTTATTTGTAAAAAGTTAACTTAAGTTAAATTCTGAATTTAAGAGTTCATATATTTTTTTGAAAGTGAAATAATATGTTGAATACTTACATTACATGAATATTTAACAACTTTTTTGATTTTTTTAACTAATGAAAAACCCCAATCTGTCTAGATTTGAGGTGAAACTTAACAAATATCTAACATTTGACAAGACATCTTCCGGCTATTAACAAACATAGAAGAGATTAACTTTCAGAATTAACGTTTCTACCTTAATTCTACTAGTTGTAAGGATTCCAACAAAAATCAATAAAACAATTTGCAGGTCAGAATGTTAAGAAATATTTTATGTAAATTTGTTTTTTAGTGACTTGTAGGTTTCTTTGATCTTTCCATGTACAGTGAACTTTTAACACATCGATAAACTTTTTTTTATATTCTCATATTGTTTACAAGTATCTTGGAATATAGTAAGGATATGGTGTAATAATATTATAAAAACCTCGTTAATGGTATAATAATATTATAAAAACCATTAAGATGGCATCAGCACAATTAAACAAATTTGTATGATTGCTATTTCATTCATTTTCTTGCGTAAAAGACAGCTTCAACAAGAATATCAAATGCTACAACAACAAAATGAATATAAATTAAAAAGGCTTTTGAAATAACATAGAAGATGCATGTATTAACTAGTTATAATAGTCTTAACTATATAATTACTCTAGTAAAATTGAATGGCAAAACACCACATAAAATAAGAGTAAACCTGTGACATTACACCACTTTATGCAGCAAGAACAAAAGCATTCTGACATCACCAATATACTTAGTATTGAAAGTGGTGATATTCCTCCACCACTGCAAACAGAACTGCTTAAAATTCAGAGTCACACCCCATTACCCTATAACGAGCACGAATTTGGCGCGGAATTTGTTTTATCGTTATTTACATAACTTCCTATTTACATTCCGTCAGCGCAAAAGACATTTCACGTCTTGTAAGTTACTTTAACGCAAATTAGAGTAATAAGGCGCGGTTTTCTGGTTGGAAACAAACATCCACTGCAGAGCAGGTGGTGGCCAGAAATAAAGTCATGGGTAATGTGGTCACCGGTGTGCCTTATGCATTTCTTGTTATTCACGAGGAAAAATGCAGATGAAAAACAAAAGGTTTTCTGTTCCTGGGAGGAGTGTGGGAAGTTAAATTGTATCTCTGGAATTGCATTACCAGGTCTTATTCGGTTGGTGCAATCTTTTTTGGAATGCAATGTGTGGGTGTGTGGGTGGGAGACAAAGAAGAATTTGGGAGGACCGTGATGTAATTTTATATCCGAAAGAAATAAGATGTGTTTTATCTCTTGTTTTGTTTCACCAAGCTGTTTGATTCTTATCTAAATTTTATTTGAAAGTGAGATGATTTCGTGGTAACCAGAGAAACAAAAGTATGCATGTTTCATTTTTTTAAAGTGTTTGATGTGTTTATATGGAAATAAAGCTGTATGCATTTAATATAAATCTAGAAAAATGCACAAGTTAAAGGACAAATTTGATTATATTGAACTTTGTTACGTCTCATTAATTTTTTTATTTAAGTTCATTGCTATTACGATGACAGAATTATTTATCCTGTCAAATATACTGTTTTATACCATTCATGAAAAAACATTTTAAGGTATAAAATGAAACTTTATAATTCTAAAGGCATTTTAATTTCTATTGGGATTTTCAAATTATATAATATTGTAAAAAAGGTGTTCATTGTTTGAACATTCGAAATCCCTAGCATATTTATGGCTCGTTTTACTAGTTATAATAACATTAACTATATAATTACTACAGTAAAATTGAATGGCATAGCACCCCATAAAATAAGAGTAAACCTGTGACATTACACCACTTTATACGACAAGAACAAAAGCATTCTGACATCACCAATATACTTAGTATTGAAAGTGGTGATATTATTCCACCACTGCAAACAGAACTGCTTAAAATTCAGAGTCACACCCCATTACCCTATAACGAGCACGAATTTCGCGCGGAATTTGTTTTATCGTTATTTACATAACTTCCTATTTACATTCCGTCAGCGCAAAAGACATTTCACGTCTTGTAAGTTACTTTAACGCAAATTAGAGTAATAAGGCGCGGTTTTCTGGTTGGAAACAAACATCCAATGCAGAGCAGGTGGTGGCCAGAAATAAAGACATGGATAATGCGGTCACCGGTGTGCCTTATGCATTTCTTGTTATTCACGAGGAAAAATGCAGATGAAAAACAAAAGGTTTTCTGTTCCTGGGAGGAGTGTGGGAAGTTAAATTGTATCTCTGGAATTGCATTACCAGGTCTTATTCGTTTGGTGCAATCTTTTTTGGAATGCAATGTGGTGCGAGAGGTGTGTGGGTGTGAGAAAGAGCAGAATTTGGGAGGATCGTGATGTAATTTTATATCCGAAAGCAATAAGATGTTTTTATCTGACTTGTGTTTCACCAAGCTGTTTGATTCTTATCTAAATTTTATTTGAAAGTGAGATGATTTCGTGGTAACCAGAGAAACAAAAGTATGCATGTTTATTTTTTTAAAGTGTTTGATGTGTTTATATAAAAATAAAGCTGTATGCATTTAATAAAAAATAATTTAGATAAAAGCACAAGTTAAAGATCAAATTTGTTTATATCAGTTTTGTAATTTGAATTTTGTGATATCTCAATAATTGTTTTTAATTTGGTTTTGTTGCTATTAAGTTGATAGCAGAATTATTATTTATTGCCATTTATTTATGCTGTCAAATATAATGGTTTATTCTATTCAGGAAAAAAAAATTAAGATATAAAGGAAAACTTTATAATTCTAAAAACATTATAATTTCTGTTGGGAATTTCAAATTATGAAATATTGTCAAAAAAATTGTTCAGTTTTGAACAATCCAAATCCTTTTCATGATTCGTCAAAATAAGTTTTTAGGATGTATTGCTTATTTATGTTGCATAATTTGAAATTATTTAAGTGCATGATTATTTAACAGTTAATTGGGTCATTTTTAGAATATTTTCAAAGAAAATTACAAATAAAAAAAAAAATCTTTCAATTTGAGTGATCGATCAAAATCAATGAAATTACTTCAATAATTTTTCTTTTCATTAATTAATTTATTTATTTATTGTTTAATTATTTTTTACGAGTTTTGAAAGCATTTACTTGCTTTAAAGTTTGAAATGTTCTTCATTATTTGTGTTCAACCTTGAAGAATTAATAACAAGAACAACAACAAGAAAAGTTATACTGTAAAAACTTATTTATATCAAACTAAATAATGGACAAACAATCCTTCAAAGATTTTAAACAGTAAGAGAGTGTCAAACACAGAATTTAGCTTTAAAATTCTTAGTTTAAATGTTGTATTCTTCGAAATATTTTGCATTTATCTTAACCCCAAATTAAACATTTTTATGCAATTAATTATTAATCATTTATTGAATAAATAAACTTAGAAAAACCGTTTTTTTAGCAAAACACTGAAAGAAAAAATGTTTTTCGAATTGTTCATATGAATTTTGTAATCCATATAATTATCCAAATAACCTAGTTTTACCACAGACTGTTGATTATAATAAGTATATATTCGAACTAAGTAACCCCATGTTTCTAAAAAAATCACATAGAAAACATTGTTTCATTTTTTTAACACTAATAGGAAACATCTATTGAAACTCTGTAATTCATCTTCTTGTAAAATTGTTAGCTGTCAATTTGAACCGTCATGATTTGATCACAAAATAATTGCGTGTTTTCGGTTTTCAAAGGAAGGTTTACTCACTGTTTTGCTTACATTGCGTTGTTAATAATTATAATTTGTTATACAAATGTAACAACGACAAGTATTGAGGATCAATAAAATATGTGTAGAGTTTTAAGAAATATTTTCGAATTTTCATCTTTTCCTAATGAAATAGAATTTTCAAGAATATAGAATTAGAATTTTGAAACCTCGAAGACATCATGAACTATCTTGAACGTTGTTCAGTGATTCTACTTTCCATTTTTATGAAAATTTGAGACATAATTTTAGAATTTGGGTTAATGGTAACTCCCACAATTTTAGCGATACGAATCATTCGTCAAAATTTATGTTACGAATCATACGTTAGAATTTATGTTACAAATTATTCGTCACAATTTATGTTGCGAATCAAATGTCAGAATTGTTACTAATCATTCGTCAGAATTTATGTTATGAATCATTCGACGTAACTGACAGTGACAAGATACATTTACTTTCACGTGTTAAAAAAATTTACTGGCCCACAAATTACTTCAAATTTAATCCTTCAGCAAGACAGATGTCTTTCATGGAGATGTTAACAAGTTCTTGAATGAGCCATTTTCTTGACCTTGAATTGAAATAAGTCCCATTGCTTACCTTACTAAATATCTAGACAGAAACTGTTTGACATTTTTTGCTTGTAGTTTCGTTATAATGAAAAAACTAAGAAAAAAATGAATTTGTATGATATGAAACAATTTATCTATACTCATTGTAGAGATAAACTGTTTCATATCATACAAATTGAGTTCCACTGTTTAAATTTCCACTGTTTTAATAACACTTGAAATGCTACTAAATAATTGTAATACAATAGATAAGACATATCAAAATTAATCATTCAGTAATAGATGCATAGATGTCTACCATATTGTCATGGAGATGTTAATAACTTCTTGAAGGAATCATTTTCTTGATACTAAATTGGAAGAAGAGATCCCACTGCTTGCCCTAAGGTTATCTAGACACAAACCGTTAGATATTTTTTTGTTTGCGATTTCATTAGAATGGAAAATATTTTTTTTTATTGTATGGAACAATTATTACAATTAAGTAATCAAAAGTTTAAATAATTTTTTTAATTCTTATTTACGAATAAAGAAATATTTTTAATAAATTGTAGTGTGCGGGTTGGGCAACTGGATGTGGTTCGGTTGAGATACTTGAAACACATATTGGAGAACTAACTGATAGCTTTATTTTCACACGCACAAGAACCACACACATACACATACAATATGTAACACACTTAAAGTTATAGATTCGTGGAAGAATTCCACTTCTAAGCCGAAAACCCTATACTTGGTTATGCGCAGGGTGGGCGAAATATGCTTCCTCTGAGGGTTAGAGTCTGGCTGACTATTTCTCCAGAGTGCCACGGGAGATGCTTTTGCCAGTACGTAGGAGGAAGCGTGGTTATAATTTGCAGAACTATTTTAATTTGCAGAATGAAAAATAGTTTCTAAAAATAAATTTTGAAGCACACAAGTAAGATAAATAAGGTTATTTACAATTATTTCTCTAAACTGCATGGAAAACCAAATGTCACCAAACAAAAAAAAAAAATTAAAGCTTTAATTCTAACTTTGTTAGAATTTAAATATTTAATTAAACGTAAATTAAAATGTTTTATTTTAAAATTTTAATCAAATGCATTCATTCGTTGAAACACTAAAGTTTTATTTTCTTTGAATATTTCATCACTGGGCAACATTTGCATATAATTGAAGTATAGTCAATTTAAAACACATGCTTGTTATTCATTTAGCACTAAATTATTCACAACTTAAATTGAATTGAGAGTTTGAAAGTTTGTCGGCTTATTTAGTTTCCATTGAAGGGCTTCGCAAATGTTGTAAGATTTATTATGTTTGAACTAATGTTGAAAGTTCCTTAAATCGAATTATTATTCTCTTCAGTCGGAGAATCCAAAGAATTAGATTGGACTCCATTTTCTGAAAGAGTTGGCGCTCAAAAGGCGAAACAGATTGATTTCGGGGAAGGCCTGAAAGGAACGGCAGCAAAGAAAATCCGAAGGTAAACATTGCATTTATATAATTTTCGCCTCCTTTGAAAAAACGATTTTCTTTACATAGTAAGGGATGCATTGAATTTATACGTATTTAGTTACACTATCACAACAAAGCCTTTATATTTAAAAGAATTTATATAAAGAATTACTTACAATTGATTTAGATTACTTTTTTTAGTTAAGGAAATATTTTCTCTACATTAAAATTAAAATCCAAATTAGTAATATTTCATTTCAGTTAGATTAAAATTAATGACATTAGATTGATTATGAAAACCATTTTCATTAATTGTTATTTTCATATAGAACGTAGTATTTTATAGGGGGGGGGACTGATGGCCGAGTTACTAGCGGGTTCGAGTCCCAGCTGTACTATGGATGTTTGTAGTGGTTCGGAATCCACTTTAAGCCAAATGTTCTGGTCTTATATGAGTGTGGAACGTACTGCGTAGAGTTGACAATCTTTCCCTTTAAAAAGTCAGTGTCACGGAGCAAAGTCAGACTTCTACCTATGTATGTTTCAACGCAATACAAGCTGCTTGCCTTTTCCTCCATCCATGAGCCACATGGGTTCTTGGACTTGGTCTTGATGTTGCTGTCTACTAAGTGGGATACTAAACAACAGTATTTTAAAAGCAAGTCCTCGAAATGATTCTCCCCGCACTGTTATTGTAGGAGGAAAGAAGAGGACATCAGAAGCCAAACAGAGCAGGAGAGAAAGGTAAAAAGACGAATGGGAGGAAGGGAAGGAAAAAATATACATAAGAACTCTGTAGTATGCGAAGAAGAAGAAGAAACTTTTCAGAGGTTCAGGAGCGAAATAATTGAATCGTGCAAAACATCAAGTATTTTTTTTTTTATTCATTTTTTTTCTCTGGTGTGTGGAAATGTACCCAAATTTTGGAGAGAGACATTGTTAGAGATTTATAAAAATCGACATAGAATGAATTTTTTAATAATTAAAATTCATGGTGCTTAGAAAAAGAGAACTGGGTAGTTTATGCAATTTGAACTTAATTTTCCATTGAATGCCACGTCATAACTCTTTCTATATAAAAAATTGACAAAATCGCAGAACAGGGGCAGATGGGAGTTGGAGCAAAATTGTTTTTCGCCAAAGAACTAGATTGGACTCCATTTTCTGAAAGAGTTGGCGCTCAAAAGGCGAAACAGATTCATTTCGGGGAAGGCCTGAAAGGAACGGCAGCGAAGAAAATCCGAAGGTAAACATTACATTTATATAATTTTCGCCTCCTTTGAACGAAAAAGCGATTTTCTTTACATAGTAAGGGATCCATTGAATTCATACGTATTTAGCTACACTATCACAACAAAGCCTTTGTATTTAAAAGAATTGCTTATAACTGATTTAGATTACTCCTTCACAAAACTTGCAGATTTTTTTTTATATTAGGAAGCACTTTATCTACAATAAAACAAAAAACCTAATTAATAGTAATATAACTTCAAATTTTTTAATTTTATTTCAAGTAGATTAAAATTATTCTGACATTAGATTAATTATGAAAACCTTTATCATTAATTGTTATTTTAATATATAGGAGCTAATATTTTCAAAGGAGGGCCTGATGGCCGAGTGAATAGCGCTCAGTACCATTGGGTTCGAGTCCCGGCGGTGCCATGGAGGCTTGTAGAGATTGTTAATCCACTTTAAGCCCTAGGTCCCAGTCTAATATGATTGTAGAGCGTTTTGCGTAGAGTTGACAACCCTACTCTGTAAAAAGTCGGGGCCTGAATGGCCGAGTGGCTAGCGTTCTGGTACTCAGTACCACAGGTTTCACGTTCGAGTCCCGGCGGTGCCATGGGTGTTAGTAGTGGTTCGGAATCCAGTTTAAACTGTAGGTCCCGGTCTGTTTAGCCTAGATGACCGCACAAGATGACCGTAGAGCGGCAAACCAAACCAAACCAAACTGTAAAAAGTCAGCGTCACGAAGTGTCACGATTATATTAATTATGAAAACTTCTTCATTAAGTGTTATTTTAATATGTAGAAGCTAATATTTTAAAGAGGCGCTTGATGACCGAGTGATTAGCCGGGTTCGAGTTCCGACATTACCATGGAAGTTTATAGGGATTCGGAATCCACTTTAAACCTTAGGTCCCGGTCTAATATGATAGTGTGTACAGTTGAAAACCCTACCCAGTTAAAAGTCAGCATCACTCAGCCAAGTCAGACTTCTGCCTATGAGTGTTCCATCACAAAAAAATTACCCCTTCCTTTCCCTCCATCTTTGAGACCACATGGTTTTGGACTTGGTCTAGATGTCGTTGTCTACCAAGTGGGATAAGAAACAACAGTATTTTGAAAGCAAGTCCTTTTAGATTACATCACATATTTTTATGAAATGTAACGCAAAATGTACCCAAACTCTGAAAGGAGGCATTACCATATTTTTATAAAAATTGGCATCGAATGAATTTTTATTAATGAAAATTCATGGTGCTTGAGAAAAAGAATTGGTTAATTTATGCAATTTGAACTTAATTTTCCATTGAATTCCAGGTCGTAATTCTTTCTATATTAAAAAAAAAAAAAAAAAAAAATTGCAAAATCGTAAAACAGGGGCAGCTGGGATTTGACGTAAAAATTATTTTTCGACAAAGTGAGACAAGAAAAGGGTTGCGATCGCAAGTGAAGTGAGTTGCAAACAATAGAAGAAACCCTGGTTACCACATTTGCCAACTTTTCTCTCATTTAAGACCCCAAAAATCCTACAAATCCCAACGGCCACTATGTTGCGATTTGACCAAAAATTTCGTGATTTTTAAAAATACAAATAGCCATGATTCTAAATTATTTCTTCTTCAAATAAATATGTTCATGGTATTTTAACTACACTCGTGAATATTTGCAAATATTCTTAGGTGAAGAAAGACTAGAAATTTGGTTAATATGTAATTTCAGATAGAACTTTTAAGTTTTTAATTAATATGTCAATCTAAATTTATAAGTAATGGTGAGAAAATAGATTTAATTATAATAGACCCAAGTTTTGTAACAATTATTTATTGAATTTTAAGTTACATACAGACAAAGATCAAAATTTAACAAAAGTTTTTAAAAAGGTGTGACATTCATCCACACAAAGCAGATCTTGGTCAATGCTGACGGAATATGTCAGTATAAAGAAGGTACTGTTGTTGCACGGCAGTAGGCGTTGCCAGATATATGAAAGCCAAGGTTACAATTTTAATAATAATAAAGAAGTAATGTTAATTTAATTTTATTATTATTTATATTCATTTTTATTCATATCCGTTTTTTTTTCCCAATGGCAGGCTACAAAAAGTAATAAAATAAAAAAAGAAACAGAACACAAGGAACATGAAAACAACAACGAGAATCGAAAGAATCACATAGTGACATGTTTAGCCCATAAGGGCCCTAGCCTCCCAGTAACGACCCCACACCGTAGAGGAAGCAAGTGCAGGGCAGACAGGAAGGTGAGATGAATCCATGTGCTCTCCAAGACTGCAGAGCATGCATTTATTCATATACGTACAAAGTTTGAATCTTAAGTTTTGTTTTCATTATTCTTATAAGTCTCACTTGGATTTATAAAATTACATTTTTTATTTCTCTTAAAAAAATAACTTTTTCTGTTTATTTTTAACTGTTGAATTTAAAAAAATTAAATTTGCTTATTTCTTTTAAAAAATTTTTTTATTTTTATTACTCTTAGATTTAAAAAATTACATTTTTTAAAAATACAAATGAACAGTACCAGTAAATGATTTCCTCACCTATTCATAATGCTTTAATATTATATTTGAACTATTGTTAATAATCATATTCTAAAAAAATGCAGAAATGTATTTATTCTTATTTAACTTATATTATTATTTATTAATAAGAATAATTATTATATAATTAACTTTATTTATTACTTCTTGATAATAATATATATAATTAATTTTTTTAAATAATTTTAAATCTATAAATATAATATAATAATATAAATAATAATAGACAAAGTAACATAAATATTCCATATATATATTTAAATAATATTAGTTTATTATATTAAAATTATAATCTCATTAATATTTAAAATCTTTATTTCTCCTATGCGTTTGAGTTTTTATTTTTTTTTTTCATATACCACTTATATATATATTTCATATACCATTATAAGAAAAATTAATGAATTAATTTTTTTTGGAAAATATAAATTAATTAGTATCTACCCACATAAATAAGTTTGTTTAAACTTGAAACTAAATAACGTGGTTTAAACGTGGTTATACTAAACGCGTTTCTTTAATAAATATTAATATTTCTTACACATAATTTAAAATTATTAATTAAATTTTTTTAAAAAGCCAAACTATTTTATTTATATTGCGAAACTGTATTCATAAAATAATTTAAGTTTTCATCGATATTTCACTTTTTTTTCCTTATGTTAATGTAAATTGAATTGCTTCTGAATTTTTTATCTAAAATTAAAAAAAAAAGCAACATATTTTAATAATTCCATAAAAACATTCCCATACCTTAATATTCATTATAATATCTTCATTCATTCAAATTGATGATTTTTTTTTTATTCACTTTCATAAAAATCATCTTCATTGACTCATATTCATAAAACATTCTCAATATAATTTTATCAACTATATTTATTACCCACTACCGTATTATTTTATTTTTCCAAGTTAACAACTTAATTTATTATCCCAATTACATTTATTCCTGTTTTTAACTCAAAATTTGTTACTATTTTACTTATCTACAAAATCTCTTGTTTTAATGTTTCCTTTTTATGCATTTTAAAATATTCTCTTTCCGTGCAAATTTTTTAACTCAATTAAGATGTGGAGGTATTGTGGTTCAAAACAACACACCTCCGTATTTCGACCAGCACACTACCACTCACTACAGCACTGATTTATTTTTCCAAATCAACAAACTTAAATTTTGTCATCTCATTTAAATTAAATCTTGTTTTGAACGCAAATTTTGTTTTTATCTTACTTTTCTGAAGCATAAAAACGCCATTATTTTATACAAAAAGGATGTTCACATGTTTCATCAACTCCTCCATATTTCGATCAGCTCGTTACCATCTACTACAGCACTAATTTATTTTTCCAAATTTACTAATTTAATTTGTCAACTCAATTAAATTAATTGTTGTTTTTAGAGAAATTTTTGATACTATTTTACTTTTTTTGAGCATAAAAAACAGAACTTTTTTATGCATAAAAGAATATTTTTATGTTCCATCCACACCTAATTCATTTAACTCATTCCTTAAATTCATTTATCCGAATCAACAAACTTAATTTCATTTATCCAAATCAACACACTTAAATTCATTTCTCATCTAAATTAAAATTTAGAGCAAATTATTATTTTTTTACTTTTCTAGAGCATAAAAAAACTCAATTTCTTTTATGCATAAAATAATATTTCCACGTTTCATCAACACCTCCTTATTTCGATGAACAAATTTAATTTAGGCTTTCAGCCACCTGCACAAACCATAAATTCCCACTAACCTCTTAACGCTGAAACAACTGCGAAACGTTTGCGCCCTACCTTTTCAATGTCCAAGGGCGTAAAAACATTTACGACGCCGAGATCAGCCCCAACACATTGTTCGCAGTCCCTATAAAATGTAGGCCGCTTGTTGGCCACGCACTTGGCTGCAACTCACTCAATTTCAAAGAGAGAGACTTCCGAGGGAGCTTGATCCAGTTAGAGAGCTCCACTTTGATGTGGCACATGATCATAAAATGACACTTTTCATAAAAGTGCCCATAAAAAGACATCTCACCCTCTCCGGTTCCTCTGGGATGGTTATGAAGTTTGTAATATGTGTTTTTACACTGCTTTTTGAGAAAAAAAAGACGTTGTAAAGTGATAAAGAGTAATTGCTGGATTTCGAATAGGGTTGTTTGTGTGTTTTTACAAACATTTTTGTAGTGTATTAAAAATGTTTTGTAAAAAAAGGGAGGTAAGGCACGTTTTGAAACATATAGTTTTTTATTGTTGTAATAAAAATATTTGTAAACAAGATATATATCCTTTGTATAATTTAGCTCTCCAAAAAAACAGGCATCTAATTCTTATTATTTTATAAACAACCTGTTTTTTGATGGGCCTGAATGGCCAAAAGGCCGAATATAACCGTAGAGCGTTGGACGTAGGCCTGACAACCTTACCCCGTATAAAATTAACATCTGTTGTCACAAAATCATCCAGTTGAAAGGGGGCCCACCCTGGGACTGTTGCGCCACTGATGATGATGATGATGATATATAATTAGGGGGATCTGACGGCCGAGTAACTGGCACTCTGACGCTCGGTGCCAAATGTTTCGGGTTCGAATCCGTGCAATGCCATGGAGGTTTGTAGTGTTTCGGAATCCACTTTAAACCGTAGGTGCCGGTGTGAGGTAGCGTTGTTTGAGGTTTAGTCAGTCTTCAGCTCTGATGGTTGGTCGCTAAATATGACGCTACGTTGGCTGGTCCTGTCGCCTGCGACGCGATCTTATGGACCTGGTGTAGGACCTTTTACAACAGGGGGAATTGCTGCAATTTATAATATATTAATTGGTTTTTAATTGGTGTTTCATCAACACTTCTGTACTTCGATCAGAATACAAAGCACCCACTACAACACTAATTTATCTTTCCAAATCAACAAATAATTCATTTGTCATCTGAATGGAATTAAATGTTAATTTTAGCGCAAATTTTTTATGTAGCGCAAATTTTTATTCTACTTTACTCTTCTAGAGCAGAAAAACACAATTTCTTTTAGGCATAAAAGAATATTTCCATGTTTCATCAACACCTCCGTATTTTGATGAGCAAATTTAATTTAAGCTTTCAGCCACCTGTATCAACCATAAATTCCTACTAACCCCTTAACGCTGAAACAACTGCGAAACGTTTTCGCCCTACCTTTTCAATGTCCAAGGGCGTAAAAACATTTACGACGCCGAGATCAGCCCCAACACATTGTTCGCAGTCCCTATAAAATGTCCGCCGCTTGTTGGCCACGCACTTGGCTGCGACTCCCTCAATTTCAAAGAGAGAGACTTCCGAGAGAGCTTGATCAAGTTAGAGAGCTCCACTTTGATCTGGCACATGATCATAAAATGACACTTTTCATAAAAGTGCCCATAAAAAGACATCGGGATGCATAAAAGGACTTCTCACCCTCTCCGGTTCCGCTGAGGTAGTTATAAACTTTGTGATATGTGTTTTTACACTGTTTTTTAGGAAAAAATTAAAGCTGTTGTAAAGTGATAGAGAGTAATTGCTGGATTTCGAATAGGGTTATTTGTGTGTTTTTACAAAAATTTTGTAGGTTATTAAAGAGGTTTTGTGCAAAAAGGGTGTTAATGCACGTTATGAAACATATAGTTGTTTATTGTTGTTATAAAAATGTTTACTCTAAACAATGCATATATCTTTTGTATAATTTAAAGCTGCAGCAAAACAGGCGTCTCATTCTTATTATTTTAAAAACGTTATGCATATGGGCCTCAATAGCCCAATGTTTGGCGTTTGGTGCCTCAGGTTTCGGATTACAGTCACGCAGTGGCATGGATATTTGTAGTGGTTGGGAATCCACATTAAATCGTAGAACCTGGTTTAATATAATCTTAGAGCATTGCCTTGAGGTTTAGTCAATCTTCAGACCTCGTAGGTTCTCTTTAAAAGTGAAGCTGCTTATTACTCTTAGCCATGGCCCTCTCACTTGCTACGTGGTCTTCTGGACCTAGAGTAATCTTTATTGTACAGGGAGGATTAGTAACAACATAACAACAACGTTTTTATCAGTATTGTAAAATGTTGTTATTAATATTGTGTAAGATGTAACTTTGTGACAGAAACAACACAGCTGGTATTTATAATATTTTAATTGGTTGTTAGTCGTTGTTAACTAATTATTGTAATAAAAAATTAATTTAATCAGAAGATATTGTGAAATGTTGAAAGATAAATACAGAATTTTCAAGATAATTATGTATCATGCCAAAACTATTTAAAAATTATTAAAAATTACTTATAAAGAAAGGTGTATTAATGCTGGCTACGCATTGTATTTTTATTGTTCTTATAGATACCAGCAATATATGTCCATGTTTCATCAACACATCTGCATTTCGATCAGAATACATACCACCCACTACAGCACTAATTTCTCTTTCCAAATCAACAAGCAATTCATTTGTCCTCTGAATTAAATTAAATGTTGGTGTTAACGGAAATTTTTTATCTGTCAGAAATTTTTTAGCGCAAATTTTGTTTCTACTTTACTTTTCCAGATCATAAAAATGTAACTTCTTTTATGCATAAAAGAATTCCATGTTTTACCAACACCTCTGTATTTCGATCAGCACCCTACCACACTACTACCACACACCACCACCAACACTACCAAGCAAGACTATTTCCATGTTTCATCAACAGTTCTGTATTTCGATTAGCACAATAACACCCATTACAGCACTTCTTTATTTTCCCAAATCACAAAACTTAAATTTATTTGTTATCTCAATTAAATTAAATGTGGTTTTTAGAGCAAAATTTCGTTTCTATTTTACTTTTCTAGAGCATGAAAACTCAACTTCTTTTATGCATAAAAAAATATTTCCGTGTTTCATCAACACCTCCGTATTTCGAAGAACAAATTTAATTTAAGCTTTTGGCCACCTGTACAAACCATAAATTCCTACTAACCTCTTGACTCTGAAACAACTGCGAAATGTTTGCGCCCTACCTACCAAGGGCGTAAAAACATTTACGACGCCGACATCAGCCCTAACACATTGTTCGCAGTCCCTATAAAATGTACGCCGCTTGTTAGCCACGCACTTGGCTGCAACTGACTCAATTTCAAAGAGAGAGAATTCCGAGAGAGACTTGATCGAGTTAGAGAGCTCCACTTTGATCTGACACATGATCATAAAATGACACTTTTCATAAAAGTGCCCATAAAAAGACATCGGGATGCATAAAAGGACTTCTCACCCTCTCCGGTTCCGCTGAGGTAGTTATAAACTTTGTGATATGTGTTTTTACACTGTTTTTTAGGAAAAAATTAAAGCTGTTGTGAAGTGATAGAGAGTAATTGCTGGATTTCGAATAGGGTTATTTGTGTGTTTTTACAAAAATTTTGTAGGTTATTAAAGAGGTTTTGTGCAAAAAGGGTGTTAATGCACGTTATGAAACATATAGTTGTTTATTGTTGTTATAAAAATGTTTACTCTAAACAATGCATATATCTTTTGTATAATTTAAAGCTGCAGCAAAACAGGCGTCTCATTCTTATTATTTTAAAAACGTTATGCATATGGGCCTCAATAGCCCAATGTTTGGCGTTTGGTGCCTCAGGTTTCGGATTACAGTCACGCAGTGGCATGGATATTTGTAGTGGTTGGGAATCCACATTAAATCGTAGAACCTGGTTTAATATAATCTTAGAGCATTGCCTTGAGGTTTAGTCAATCTTCAGACCTCGTAGGTTCTCTTTAAAAGTGAAGCTGCTTATTACTCTTAGCCATGGCCCTCTCACTTGCTACGTGGTCTTCTGGACCTAGAGTAATCTTTATTGTACAGGGAGGATTAGTAACAACATAACAACAACGTTTTTATCAGTATTGTAAAATGTTGTTATTAATATTGTGTAAGATGTAACTTTGTGACAGAAACAACACAGCTGGTATTTATAATATTTTAATTGGTTGTTAGTCGTTGTTAACTAATTATTGTAATAAAAAATTAATTTAATCAGAAGATATTGTGAAATGTTGAAAGATAAATACAGAATTTTCAAGATAATTATGTATCATGCCAAAACTATTTAAAAATTATTAAAAATTACTTATAAAGAAAGGTGTATTAATGCTGGCTACGCATTGTATTTTTATTGTTCTTATAGATACCAGCAATATATTTCCATGTTTCATCAACACATCTGCATTTCGATCAGAATACATACCACCCACTACAGCACTAATTTCTCTTTCCAAATCAACAAGCAATTCATTTGTCCTCTGAATTAAATTAAATGTTGGTGTTAACGGAAATTTTTTATCTGTCAGAAATTTTTTAGCGCAAATTTTGTTTCTACTTTACTTTTCCAGATCATAAAAATGTAACTTCTTTTATGCATAAAAGAATTCCATGTTTTACCAACACCTCTGTATTTCGATCAGCACCCTACCACACTACTACCACACACCACCACCAACACTACCAAGCAAGACTATTTCCATGTTTCATCAACAGTTCTGTATTTCGATTAGCACAATAACACCCATTACAGCACTTCTTTATTTTCCCAAATCACCAAACTTAAATTTATTTGTTATCTCAATTAAATTAAATGTGGTCTTTGGAGCAAAATTTCGTTTCTATTTTACTTTTCTAGAGCTTAAATACTCAACATCTTTTATGCATAAAAAAATATTTCCGTGTTTCATCAACACCTCCGTATTTCGATGAACAAATTTAATTTAAGCTTTTGGCCACCTGTACAAACCATAAATTCCTACTAACCTCTTAACTCTGAAACAACTGCGAAATGTTTGCGCCCTACCTACCAAGGGCGTAAAAACATTTACGACGCCGACATCAGCCCTAACACATTGTTCGCAGTCCCTATAAAATGTACACCGCTTGTTGGCCACGCACTTGGCTGCAACTGACTCAATTTCAAAGAGAGAGACTTCCGAGAGAGACTTGATCGAGTTAGAGAGCTCCACTTTGATCTGACACATGATCATAAAATGACACTTTTCATAAAAGTGCCCATAAAAAGACATCGGGCTGCACAAAAGGACTTCTCACCCTCTCCCGTTCCGCTGGGATGGTTATGAACTTTGTAATATGTGTTTTTACACTGTTTTAGTGAGAAAAAAGGCGTTGTAAAGTAGTAGAGAGTAATTGCTGGATTTCGAATTGGGGTATTTGTGTTTTTACAAGAATTTTTGTCAGTTATTAAAAAGTTATTTTTAGTTATTAAAAGTTATTTTGTGAAGAAATGGGTGTTAATGCAAGTTTTGAAACATATATTGTTGTTTATTGTTCATATAAAAATGTTTACAGTAAATAATATAAATAACCGTGTATAATTTAGCTCTTCAACAAAAAAGGCGTTTAATTCTTATTATTTTAAAAACAATGTGTTTTTATGGGCCTGAATGGCCAAATGGCCGAACATAAACATAGAGTGTTGGGTGTAGGGCTGAGAACCTTACCCCGTATAAAACTAACATTTCTTGTCTCGAAATCATCCAGCAGGCAGACAGTCTGGGCCCATTCTGTGGCTGTTGCGCCACTGATGGTGATGGTGATGAAATATAATTAAATGGTGCCTGAGAGCCGAGTATCTAGCACTCTGACGCTCGGTGCCACAGGCTGCAGGTTCGAGTCCAGTGGGGGTATGGAGGTTTGTAGTGGTTCGGAATCCACATTAAACCGTATGGGCCTGTCTAAGGTTACGTTGTTTGAGGTTTAGTCAATCTTCAGCACCCGTAGTTCGTCGCTAAAAGGGAAGCTTCATATTACCATCAGCCATGGATGTCGCTTACGACGGGGTCTTCTGGACCTGGTGATTATCTTTAGCTACCACTAATTTAAAGCACTAATTTATCTTTCCAAATCAACAATCCCTTTGTCATCTGAATTAAATTAAATGTGGTTTTTAGTTCACATTTTTTATCTAGCAAAACCTTTTAGTGCAAATTTTTATTCTACTTTACTTTTCTAGAGCATAAAAAAACGTAACTGCTTTTAAGCATAAAAAGAATATTTCTATGTTTCCTCAACACCTCCGTATATCGATAAACAAATTTAATTTAAGGTTTCAGCCACCTGCATAAACCATAAATTCCTACCAACCTCTTAACGCTGAAACAACTGCGAAACGTTTGTGCCCTATCTATTCAATGTCCAAGGGCGTCAAAACATTTACGACGCCGACATCAGCCCCAACACATTGCTCGCAGTCCCTATAAAATATAGGCCGCTTGTTGGCCACGCACTCGGCTGCGACTGACTCAATTTCAAAGAGAGAGACTTCCGAGAGAGCTTGATCGAGTAAGAGCTTTGATCTGGCACATGATCTTAAAATGACACTTTTCATAAAAGTGCCCATAAAAGACATCGGGATGCATAAAAGGACTTCTCACCCTCTCTGGTTCCGCTGGGATAATTATGAACTTGGTAATATGTTTTTACACTGTTTTTGGAGAAAAAAAGCCGTTGTAAAGTGATAGAGAGTAATTGCTGGATTTCGAATAGGGTTATTTATGTTTTTTTACAAAACTTTTTGTAAATTATTAAAAAGTTTAGGTGGAAAAAAGTTGTTAATGCATGTTGTAAAACACATAGTTGTTTATTGTTTCATGAAAATTTTTATTATAAACAGTATATATACACTGAAGTGACAAAAGTCATGGGATAGCAATATGCAAATTTTCAGATGGCAGTAGCATCGCGTAGAACAGGTATAAATGCGCAGTGCTTTCGCAGAGCTTTCATTTCTGTTCAAGTTATTCATATGAAGAGGTTTTGACGTGACGATGACCGCACGACGGGAATTAACAGACTTTGAACGCGGAATGTTAGTTGGAGCTAGACGCATGGGTCATGCCATTTCGGAAATCGTTAGGGAATTCAACATTCCCAGATCCACTATGTCAAGAGTGTGCCGAGAGTATGAAATTTCAGGCATAACATCCCACCATGGACAGCGCAGTGGTCGACCGCCTGCACTTAACGACCGAGACCGGCGACGTCTGCAAAGAGTCGTAAATTCTAACAGACAAGCAACACTGCGTCAAATAACCGCAGAAATCAATGTGGGACGTACAAGGGACTTGTCTGTTAGAACTGTGCGGAGAAATTTGGCTTTCTTGGGCTATTCCAGCAGAAGATCGACTCGAGTGCCTTTACTGACAGAACGACATCGCTTGCAGGGACTCTCGTGGGCACGTGAGCATATCGGTTGGTCCCTAGATGAATGGAAAACCGTGTCCTGGTCCGATGAGTCACGATTTCAGTTGGTAAGAGCTGATGGTAGGGTTCGAGTGTGGCGCAGACCCCACGAAGCCATGGACCCAAACTGTCAGCAAGGCACTGTTCAAGCTGGTGGTGGCTCCGTAATGGTGTGGGCTGTTTTTTCATGGCATGGACTTGGTCCTCTGGTGCGACTGGACCGAACATTGACTGGAAATGCTTATGTTCAGCTACTTGGAGATCACTTGCAGCCATTCATGGACTTCATGTACCGAAACAACGATGGGATTTTTATGGATGACAACGCGCCATGTCACCGGGCCACAACTGTTCGCGATTGGTTTGAAGAACATTCTGGACAATTCCAACGACTGATCTGGCCACCTAGATCGCCCGACATTAATCCCATCGAGCATTTATGGGACATCATCGAGAGGTCTGTTCGTGCCCAAAATCCTGCACCATCAACGCTTTCACAATTATGGACGTCTATCGAGACAGCATGGCTCAATATTCCTGCAGAAGACTTCCAACGACTTGTTGAGTCCATGCCACGTCGAGTTGCTGCACTTCGCCGTGCGAAAGTTCTCACCTACATCATTCCCAAACTCTATAGGGGCAACTCAACTCTAGGCATAGTGGTGTGGTGTGGCAGTCGAAGTTAATTTATTTGAAAGATTTTAAAAGTTCGTCTTCTCTTTAAATTTTAAGTTTTTATGTCAATGGATAACGTGAATAAAAAAGAATTTATTTTTTTCTTAATTTTAACTAATATCAAAGTATTTCATCAGTAAATTTATTATATTATGCATCAACTATTATCGAAAAAAAATTACACATTTCTAATTGTTTAAATGCTTTTAATTATACAAACTACTTGGATACAAAAAAAAAAAAGCCACCCCTTGTTTCGAAATGTGCCAGTAGACAGGCGGCCTTGTTCCACCATGGGGCTGTTGCACCAATGAAGAAGAAGGATTGAAAACTCTAATTATATTCTACGACTTATATGAATTGCAAAATAATTTTTTAAATAATAACTTTAATTAACTTATAATTATATACCAATCTCTGGAAAAA